>ML218315.1:0-20307 GCA_004785975.1 Popillia japonica
AAAAAATGATTATTATTATTATTACTATTAAATAGGTTGTTAATTGTTTGAAAACCTGAGGTGTCCTTGGTAATACGTGCGTTATGGCGGCTCCTGTACCACTTTGGAGGTTTGGCCTTAAAGTGACGAATTCAGCGGTAGCATTAGGGGGACATCAGGACGTAGAAAAAATTTCCAAGGGAGTAAAGAAAAGAAACCTAAAAAGGAAGAAAATATTATTTCGTTTACTTTTCAAATTATTTTCCTCTTGCATGGGGGTCTTGCAAGGCTGGGTGATGCAGAAGGCCCTCTATCTTCTCCTGCAGATTATCTGGATTTGTCTCCAAAAATTTGTACAACAAGTAGTGTTGAGCTCTTTTTAATGGGAGCTGCTTTTTAAATATTTTTGGTTGGTATCTACTCTCCAATATTTCTAACACTTTCTATCATTGAATATGGACATTTAATTCCTTTAATTTATTTCTGAACTACCAGCAATGTATATATATTTCCCTATAAAGATTGCTTCAAACCTCCATTAACACTCATTAGAAGCATCATGTTATTTAATCAAAATCTTCTGCAATTGGAGGAAGTATTTGGCCACCAATATTTTCTTGGCCAAAATATGTATCTAATTTCAGTAGAAAATTGGGATGTACATACTTGGAGTTCCAATTGGTTTTCTCAAATTGGATCTGAAAATATTTATTACTGCTTACATACAAAAAAGTTTGGCCAAGACTATATAAGTTGTTCCCAACTGATTCTCTTCGTACGTCATCCGCAATTTTTCGTTTATTTGACCTTGTTAGCTTCATTTTCATTGTCCCAATGAAAGTTGCCTTATCTTCCTAATCTAGATTGTTCAGAAAAAAATTATGGAACCACTTACTACAACCCGATATAACCAAGGCTAAAAATTAAACGTATACCTCTCAAAACATATTTTGGATTGATTATAACCAAAAAAGAAAAAAAAGTGTGAGCACCTGTTATCATTTCAAGTTTCAAAATTCCCTTATCTCCCAAATATCGTAACGCTATAAATGATAGCCGTGAAAATCGCACTAATCCAGTCGAATTTCATAAAATGCTACTACGACTTCTCTTAACTTTGTTATTCTTTATTACAACCGCTTACGCAGCAAAAGGTAAGAATTTATTTATATGCGGCGAAGACGCATCATAACTGACATTACGACGTCTCCTTTCAGTACCTGCGGGTGCTTTTAGAGATGGCGTAAAAGAATACTTAAAAAATGGCGAATTCTCCGCCGAATTTCGCCAAGTGATGAGATCAGCCGAGCTGAAATACGCGTTCCGTTCGAATGTGGAGAAGCTGGATGACGATACGATCTGCTTCCTTTGCGACGAGCTACTAGATGTGCTTTTAGATGAAATTCGCGGCGGTTCGGTTACGATTGACGAATTAGAAGATGTCGTCATGCAATTGTGTACTTCATTGTTCTTCGAAGACGAGGAAGTCTGCCACGGCGCTATTAGTTCTAATATTGTAAGTATTATTGAGTTAAATTTGAAGTAAATAATTTTATTTATTTATCAGGGAATAATTTGGTACATCGCTCAAGCTCGCCCGGATAAACCGGCCAGCGAGATCTGCGGAATTATCGGCCAAAGTTACGGCTGTGCAGGTACACCGGATGATTGGAGTGTAGATATTCCTGAAGGCACGACTGAGCTTAATAAGGGAGTTATTTCTGGAGAGAGCACCTTGAAGATCCTCCATCTAACAGATTTCCATTACGATCCTCTATACGAAGGTGACAGCTTGGGTAACTGCGATTTACCCGTATGCTGCACAGCTGGTACTTCAGCTAGTGATGCTAGTGACGCCGCTGGTTATTGGGGAGATTATCGAGATTGTGATACGCCTATGTACGCGATACAAGATGCTTTAGAGCATATTGTTGGGCAGCATGTAAGTGGTTTAGATTTAATTAGATTTAATGCGCAAAAATAAATAAAAATTTGGAAATTTTTTAGCCTGATATCGATTACGTTTACTATTCGGGAGATGTTATTCATCATAGGGTGTGGAACACTTCCATTGATGCTAATAAGAGGGATTTTACTTTGATGTATGACGAGATGTATTCAGTTTTTGGCAACACTCCCGTTTATGGGGCTTTGGGTAATCATGAGCCTCACCCACTGAATGCGTAAGTTTTTGCTCAATTTTTTCTGCACATTTAAGAGGTAATAGCTAATTTTCTGTCAGCATTGAGCTTCAGTTTGAGTTTTAAAGAATGTTGAAGCCCAATTGAAATGTGTTACATCTAATCAATCAAATTGCAGAAAGAAGAAGGAAGAGTGGGCTAACCTTTCTTTTCTCAACTTTTTCGCAAATGATAGAAGACTTAACCTTAAAAAAACCATTATGCAAACTTTCCAAAAAAGTGAGCAAACACTTGACTTTTCTCTGCTGTTTTATGGGCTAGAATTTTGGATACATATTGAGAATAATCTGGAATAACTTTCAAGCAGAGACTTTTAGGATAAGCTTCATTTTGGTAGATGAAAATCTTAAGCAAAACGTTGCAAATATTTGACGGTTTAGTCCCTCAAATTGTTTTCCTCAGAAATAAATTATTTCCTGTAATCTGTTACTTCCCATGTAAGACTATGAGAACTCGTCGTACAGAAAGGCCTCTACCTTCTCCTATAAAAACATCTAAACATATGTCTAAAAATTTGTACAACCCATTAGTCTTTCTTTGCTTTTCAATTTTAGCAAAATATTGTTGGAATTTTCCTTCTTCATTTTTTTTTAAAGTCTAATCCAGAATTGTAGGTGGTCCTTCATTTTTTTTTTGTTTCTGAGTTGCAGCCTATACAATGCCTGCAGTGGGTGGTGGTCCAGAAATTAATTTCCAAACTTTTTTTCTTCTTAAGGATTATGGCTCTAATGCCAACCTGTTTTAGCTGCACCTATTTGAAGTGGTTGTACCTTTCTTGCACTACCACCATATATGTAACTCGCATAATATAGGCTTTATTATCTTCAGAAAACTCTATAATGCTGCCCATTTTGTCCATCATCTTGAGCTGATATCTTACTAGAGGGTCCTAACTAGCAAATAAATCCAGTTGTAGGAATTTATTTATCAGTCTTTTGAAGCTGTGTACCATGTTCAATAAGTTTCTAGAATCCCATATAGATGGCGGTGGTAGGTCGGCCATTTTATTTTTCATGAACACGTGGAAAGTTTTGTGTAGATCTGTCAACAGTCAACAGACGTGTCACAGTGTTTTTTTAATATGGAAACAATCACGTATCGTGAAGTGACGGAATTCTTATTTTTGGAAGGTGTAGAACCAAAACAGATTCGTAAACGATTGTTAAAAGTTGCTGAGTTTAAACGTGATCGTACAAGTCTTGAAGACGATCCACGTCAAGGGCGTCCAAAAAGTGCACCAACACCAGAAATCACAGCAAAAATACAGGATATGATTTTTGGAGATCGTCGATTGACTGAGAGAGATCTTGTAGAGACTCTAGACATCTCATTAGGCAGTGTAAGCCATATTTTAAGTGAAGTTTTGGGTTTCAGAAGGTGGTGTGCACAATGGGTGCCGCATTCGTTAACAAAGAAACAAAAACACATTCGAATGCGACTTTCTCAACAACATGTGGAGCCTTTTAAAAAGGATAAAAAAGATTTTGTACGTCGATTCATCACTATTGATGAGACTTGGGTCTAACACCATGATCCTGAATCAAAACAAGAGGCTAAAGAGTGGAGTGAACCTGGTTCTTCAGCTCCAAAACGAGTTCGGTCCAAAAATCAGCAAAGAAGGTTATGGGATCAGTGTTTTGGGATGCTAAAGGGATATTGTTGGTGGATTATCTTCAAACTGGTAAAACAAAAAGAATCGTGAAAAAAGATCTGGTTTGCAGAAGAAAGAAATCATTTTTCATCAAGACAATGCACCCACTCACAAAAGTGTTTTAACAATGGCTAAATTCAATAAATTGCTTGATCATCCACTGTATTCACCAGATTTGGCTCCCTCTATCTTCTGGCTGTTCTCACATCTTAAAAAATTTATGCGTGGGAAGTATTTTCGTCTAATGATGTTATAGCAGCCGTAAACGAATATTTTGCAGTCCTTCCGCAAAACCACTATAGGGATGGAATTCATAAATTGGTGGAACGTTGGAATAAATATATTGAGCTTTTGGGGGAATATACTGAATAATAAAAGGCATTTCAAGCCATCATTATAACTCTGTTTCTTTGGCCTAGATCTTCAAGACTGAGGAGATTATCATGGGTTGGAGTTGACTCAACAATTAAATTTCTTCCTTCATCAATCAGTGTGGGTAAATGATCACCAACTACATCGTAGTAGTTCTTCCAAACTTATGACGTCTTTTAGAGCTAGAACATGGGTGTAACGTTGCATACGTGCCACCTTATTTTCGTTATATTCATAAAAATATTTTCCAATTCTTTACTTAGATCCTATTTTTACAAAACATCTTTCGTATTTTCGAACATTCAATCCAGGGTACTAAGTCGGCAAAAAACTTTGCACCTTTAACTTAATCTTCACCTTTTCTAGGTTTTGCCCCAGAATTGCACCACCAGAACTGCTCAACACCCCCTCAAAGACCCACATTCTCCTTAAGTCTTACACATTTTGCTGTTTTGGCAAATTTTGACCACCCCTTCACCCTAAACGCTGCGTCATTGTCCCAAAAAAGCAATTTAAATATTTCGCGGGTTTGGTAACTTAATCTAAATAGAATTGGTCCTAATATTGACACCTGAAGCACTCCTGGTGTTATTTAGATTTCCAATCCTTTCATCAATTTGCTTTTATTTCTAGTTTTGCACCTCCAGAAATTGAGGACGAAGATCTATCGACCCAATGGCTTTACGACGAAGCGGCAGATGTTTGGTCAGGTTGGCTAGATTCAGATGCTACCAACACAGTCCGTTATGGTGGTTTCTACACCGTATCTCCGACGCCCGGCTTCAGAATCATAACTTTAAACAGCAATGTAGCATACACAATCAATTGGTAAGATATCGATTAATACGATTTATCGTAAAGGAATTTAGATAATCTAAAAACTTATATAGGTGGTTGTTGTACGATGATGTTGATCCCTATGGCCAGCTGCAGTGGTTAGCCGACACCTTATACGAAGCTGAGCAGAATGGCGAAAAAGTGCACATAATTTCGCACATTCCTTCGAGCGATTCAACCATGTACACCGTTTGGAGTCGTGAGTATAGGAGGATTATCGAAAGGTGAATTTATGTTTAAAAGAAAAATGTTTGGAAGTTGATGTTAAAAGTAAAAATCGGATTTAGATTTGCAGGGACAATCTCGGCAGCCTTCAACGGGCACACCCACAGAGATCAATTAATCTTGTACCACAGCAGTGAAGATACCAACATTCCTATTAATATAGCTTGGAATGGTGGAAGCATAACGACTTATAGCGACAAAAATCCGAATTATAAGATCTATGAGGTCGATCCTGAAAGCTACGTTAGTAAATTAGTCGTAATTAGATAGTTAAATGTTAAAAATGAAATCATTTTAGGAAGTCGTTGATTACGAAGTTTGGACCTACAACATCACATCAGCGAATCTAACTCCAGATCAGGCGCCTTCATGGTACAAATTGTATTCCTTCAAGGAAGCTTATGGACTATCAGGGGCTGCGCCTGAAGACGTCAGGGAGCTAGCTTCGAATATGGCAGCGGATCGTAGCGTCGCAGAAAAATATTTCGAGTATAGTGTTAGGGATGCTGACACCTCCTTGCAATATGGTTGCGATTCGAGCTGCTTAAAAACTTTGCTGTGTAATTTATTGAAGAGCGAGTATTCCGATGAAACGCAATGTTTATTGATGTCAGCTGAGTGGTGATGGTGCGAGATATTAAAGTGGGATATGTAAATAAATAAGTGAGAACTGATTTATTAGTCTTTTTTTTCTGTTAATGTGTGGAAATAATTGGTGAGGTGAGTCAGATCTTTGTTGGTATTATTAAGCAAGGTTAACGTATTTAATGCGGATATGTTCATGGTCAACTTTTGTCTCCTGGACTTAACAAATAAATAGGAATAATTAACTCAGGTACAGTGTATTCGAAACATATTGTCTCCCTTGATACTACCGAGTTTCTATATTATTGCATAAGATAATTCTATCACCTGACAGCATAACGAAAACAAGAAAACATCATGCCTTCATTGTTTAAATCTCATTCTGTTTCTGTTCATAAAAACTGCAACATATTGCTTCTAGAAACTACCATCTAGCAACCGAATTTAGCAGCTTGAAGTGCTGCAGATGATAGATTGGCTATCAGGTATGATTTCGACCTAATTTGCTTAATCAATGGATAAAATTTATTTTTTAGAACGAAGCCAATTTCCATCTTTGGGAATTATTGGAATAAACCAAAATTTTTTGCGTTTGAGTGTAATTGAACCACAAAAATTAATTGGCTTCTAATGAGGATGTCTTTAAAATGAAACATTCAGAACATAACATGCTTAGATCAGAATTTTACTATACTGAATTTGACCAACACTCTGAATGTTTCATTTTAAAGACATCCTCATTAGAAGCCAATTAATTTTTGTGGTTCAATTACACTCAAACGCAAAAAATTTTGGTTTATTCCAATAATTCCCAAAGATGGAAATTGGCTTCTAATGAGGATGTCTTTAAAATGAAACATTCAGAGTGTTGGTCAAATTCAGTATAGTAAAATTCTGATCTAAGCATGTTATGTTCTGAATGGTGATATAAGAAGATCGGATAAAGGAAAAGGCTAAAAAATGAATTTGTCTCGGCTGATCGAAGAAAACCAAACCAATCTAACCAAAATATATGTTTATATAAGGGATAGATATACAATGTGATTAAACAGGTTTCTGAACACACTCCTCTGTGAAGTTAGCAAGTGCTTCTAGAAAACGTATCTTGCCCCATTCTTTTTTTTTTGATCGTAAGGATTAGCTAAAACTTCTGGATCTGTAAATGACTGTTTTGTTGGATTCTCTTGCTGATTTGCTAGATATTTTGGTATCAGAATGAATTGATAGCCATATAAACGTGATCCCATGATGCTGCAGTAGTTGCTCTAATTGTCTGTGTCCCAAATCGAGTTTGGCAGCGTTTTTTTCCATTACCATGGAAGAACTTCAGACTGCCCTTTACACGAGTCTAGAGTTACAATCTCTTTGATGGTAATCTCAAGGGCAAATTAGTCTAGTAATCATACTTGGTTTTCAGAGATTATTAGCTTTCAGCAGAATCAAACCATGAGCAACAGCTTCATTTACTCGTACTTGAGCTTACAATTTTCTGATCCTTTTGTCAGAAAGAAGCAAGATGACGTATTAACAAGGCTTTCAAAGTCTTTAGCGACACCAGTAGGACCTCAACTTCATGTCCTCCTAATACCACTTCTGACGATTTCCAATCATGCTTCCTTTTGTCAAAAGGATCATAACATTGCAGCATCCTTAATTTCTTTTATTTAAAAACAAAACCAGTTAGCCAACAAATATAAAAAGAATAGATCGATCACATGATTAGCCAACCTCCTTATTTTGAACACAGAAGTTTTTCCCTTCTAAAGAAGCACCAGCCACAAAAAAAGAGGAGAGATATGCGTTTTCTCCATTCCATGAGCCAAATCTATGGACAAATTAGAGATTAATATTGACCACCTGGTTGGAAGTAATAGTTCAATCCAATCAAGGAAGTAGTTCCCAGTTTGATCTTTTTCGAAGTAGTGTATGTAGAATTTTTTACGTCATCCCAAAAAATGTGAGTGTACAACTTTATTTACGGAATTCTGTGCTTCATTTTCTGGAAGGTGGTGGTAGGAGATACTTTTCCATACTTTGGACGCAAAAATCAGCAATACTTTGCAATTAGATTTTATTTGGGGAAGTGCTTCATAGGACATTTTCAGCAATTGGGTTCAAGTATTAGTTCCCACTTACACAAGTGCTTTTATAGGTGACGTTACTCCATGATTGGTAAATCTGTGGGACTACTGCATCTATCAATTCTGGTCAGAATGCCTAAAAACCTCTAAACTACTTTGGTGGTGTTTCCCAAATAGTTTTAGCTCTAATACTGCTACTGGAAGCCATCTCCTAATTAGTAACCTCCCACTGCTTTATTCTGATCTCAGAATGCTCAGAAAACCCAACTAATGAGGCAGTACTGCCCTGGTAGAAAATTTTATCGTAGTAAAGATTAGTCCCTGCCCAAGAGGACAACCACATTAGACTCAACATAGAGATGAAGCTTTCTAGTAATCAACATCAGAAATAACAGGAAGGCGTCACAATCTTGAAGCTCTTCCTAAGAAATCGTTCAAATTCGGACTAAAATATCATCAATAAGAACAATAAATATAGATAAAAATTGGGCTATAATCATGGCTAACCTCGGAAGTACATTTTTGTTTAGATGGAAGAAATCTCAAAATTATTTCCCTATTTAATATAGTTTAATATAGGAGGAGCTTGCTAATTCGAAAGCCAGCCTGGGGAATAATTTAGACATAGATTAGGGTACAGAATTTCAGCTTTTTAGAGGTTAGCAACACCGTCTCTGTAGGTTTCAAGCAGAGACTGGACTACTTTGGGATTTACAACTTTGACAAGATTTATTTCATATTGTTTATCAAATAGAATCGTATAGGAAGATATTGACGAGATGCTGCAGCAATTTTCGATCTGATCAGGTATGCCACATGGCTCAATGTTAGGACCAAACTTTTTCTAGATAGGTTATATGTACGGTTGATTTGTTTAGGCAATTTTCTATATGGGGTCGACACTATATGATTTGTTTTCAGGAATTGCAATGATTTTTTGGAAATCTGTGGATGGATTTTGATTTTGCTTTGAAAAAAAATGTTCATGGATGAGGTGGTGCTCCCGCGAAGACCTTCAATAAGATATTTTAGATTTTTTTAGATTTCTCTAATTTATTTGCGTTCCAATAACAATTGTCAAACCGCCAAAGGCACCAAATAGATTTCCGTTCTTGAGGTGGTGGTTGATATCTGAGATTGATCAAAGATTATTCTAGAGGCAGTAAAGGCAAAACCTTTTTTGTCAAAAGAAATTATCATGCCGTTTCGTTATAGTAGAGGCAGCAAAAAAAACAAAGCAATCAAGCTGTCAATTTTGACAGTTCTTGACGATAATCGTAAATGTCACAGTACAAGTTTGATTAAGTGTTTCCTTATATAAACCTGACATTTCAAGTTCACAGTAATTTAATTCTCTCCAAGAACTGATACAGAATGCTTAAATTTATTAGTGACAGTATCTATTAGATGTATTCATAAAGACACTCTACATGAATATTAAATAATGTTGTGACTAAACCAATAAAAAAGAAAGTTACATTACTCCGAATTGTTTCTATACAAGGCACTAATTGCAGGCAATAATATTCGAGTTAGTACAGCCCATTTAACCAGTAAGGAACGATTGCCAAAAAGAAAGTAAATAACACTAGGCACGCGCTAATACGTTTACGCAATTAAATATATGTATCTCATGTTGCATGTTTGTACGTTCAAACTCCATAATTCATAATTACGCACATACTAAACATGTTTCGTATGTAATCTAGCGAACACGTAATAGATATTATAATTCTCGTGTGCCTAACGTATTATACCAAAGAATGCATTCAATGCATGATGATGTTTGGCGATTATTTACCGAAACGTCGCTTCACATCAAACGGTAGATGAAAGTAATACTACACCGTACGACAGACCACTTTCTAACGTAGTCATCACATTCATTCGTACATAATTCTTTCTAACGGTCACCATTAACTAGCGGCCGTCTCCGCACACAAGTGTGTGTCACAAGTGACAGCCCAATCGGTGCAAACGAGTAATAACAGTTTCGTGATTATTAAAGTGTGTACATATTTTTTTTATATTCTGATGTGTGACAAGTCTGTTAGTCGTGTATGTTGAATTAATGTTTTATTCGTGGAAGGTGTGATTTATGTTTGTTTTTCGTTATTGTCTCCGTTGTTTAATTGTTTAATTAATTAATTTCTGGAAACTGTTTTCCACTCACAGGAAGTATGTACATATCTTGAATGTATATACGCCTCATGTACTAATTTAATATATTAATGCTGTGTTTGTGAGTTAGTTTCTGTGTGGAATCTCCTAATGCGTTGGAGTTACATAAATGTTTTGCTATTGTTAGCGATGAAGTTAGTCTAGTGTTTGTGTTGAACAATTTATAATTTTTTAATTTAATCTAAAAAAATAATTTCCAGTCCCCCTTTATTTTCAAAATGTTTAAAGTTTGTATTACGAACATTTTAAATGGTAAAACTTTATGTTGCTGCCATACATCAAATTTTGGGGAGCGACCAAAGGAAATTGCTTATTCAGATATTTTTTTTTATATAATTTTGCAAACAAATATTGAAACAATGAAGAACAAATCGGAAACAATAGTTTTCACAATATGGATTTTCACAATGAAAGAACGGAGGGGGAAAAATTATAAAAAAAATTTGAGACAACAACTTTTTTTTTTCGACAAAATTTTGATACTGCAAAATTTTAGCTTGTCACCATATGATACACCAGAAAAGTATTCTTTTTTATTTTCTAAAAACACACTCTAGCACAACTTATAGCTGAAAATTTGGGGGCAGACAAGAAATCGCTTTTCTTTAATATAATTTTCTAAAAAAAAAATATATGGAAGTCGGGGAAAAGGGGAACAAATAAATGTAGATCTTTGCCTTTTGAGGTCAAAAATTAGATCTTGTAAAGTTTTAGCTTCCCACCATGTGAGAGCCGACAAAAGTATTATTTTTTTATTTTCTAAAAATATACTCTAGCCCAAGTTTTGGTTGAAAATTCGAGGGCAGTCAAGAAATCGCTTTTTTTGAATAGAATTTTCTAAAAAAAATATATAAGGAAAGCGGGGAAAAGGGGAACAAACAAATGTAG
Organism: Popillia japonica; assembly: GCA_004785975.1. Taxonomy (NCBI): domain Eukaryota; kingdom Metazoa; phylum Arthropoda; class Insecta; order Coleoptera; family Scarabaeidae; genus Popillia; species Popillia japonica. The sequence goes on from ML218315.1 coordinate 11,001, forward strand.
ATCTTTGCATATTGATGTTAAAAATTAGATCTTGAAAAGTTTTCGCTTCCCACCATGAAAGAGACGGCAAAAGTATTTTTGTTTTATTTTCTAAAAATATACTCTAGCACAACTTTTGGTTGAAAATTTGGGGGCAATTAAGAAATCGCTTTTTTTTAATATAATTTTCGAAAAAATATATTAAAAAAACGGGAAAAAGGGGAACAAATAAATGTGAGACGACAAAAGTATTTTTTTTCTAAAAATATACCCTAAAACAACTTTGTTGTAAAGTTTTAGCTTCCCACCATGTGAGAAACGACAAATATATATTTTTTTATTTTCTAAAAATATATTCTAGCATAACTGGAAAAATTTTTGGGGGGTGGTCAAGGAATCATTTTCTTTATTGTGTTTTTACTTAATATAATTTTATAAAAAAGTATATAATATAAATTTTCAAAATGTGGATTTTCAGAAAGTTAGAAGAAGGGAAGGGGGCTGAGTAGGAGAGACAAACAACTCTTGTGAAAATTTTGCTTGCTACACTGTAATATATGAGAACTTTTTTGTTTTTTAAAAATTATTAAAAAAAAATTCTAAAAACCTGTCAGAACTAGAAAGATCTTAGGGGACAGTCAAAAAATAGTTTTCTTTATTATCATTTTTAACATAATTTTATAGAAAAATGTATAATACAATATCATTAAAGAACAAGCTGAAATCCGTTTTCAAATTAGAAATAAATAAATAAATTTTCGGTAACCGATGCCCCCACGAAGGGCTGGGGAGCAACATAATGTAGATATTTGCTTTGTTACGGCAAAATTTTAGCTTGCTTAGATTTTAATATTTTTTCAATATATGTACATATTACATTCATATGTAAGTCAAAGCGTCTAAAATGTTGGGGGTCCTCCAAAAACTGGTTTATTCAGTTGTCTTTTTGTGTGAAATTTTACAAATAGAAAGAAAACACAATTTGAACCAATTTTCAAAAAGTGGATTTTTGGAAAAGTTTGGGGTGGATAAAAAATTAGATTTTGTAAAATTTTAGCTTGCCCCCATGTAATAAATGAAAAAATATTTTTTTAAATATATTTTTAAATATATATTCTAGGCTTCTTTTAGAGGGACGAGCGCAGAAATAGCTTTTCGGGAACTTGGAAGGGACTGTTTCATTTCATATTATGTCAAAATTTTAATTTTTTGCGTGATACCATGTCGTAAATTAAAAAATTATTTATTTGTGTTTAAAAATATTTTTAAACATATGTACATATGGTCTGGTACAGTTGCAGAAAAATAGCTTCAAAATTTGGATTTTTTTTGGATGAATGGAGTGAGTGCAATCTAACAAATAATGCAGGCCATATATTGTTTTGATTATGCCGCTCCCTCGCCCCCGCTTTTCATATTTTAGCATATTTTTTTATGTTGTTCAGATGATTTTTATTCAGATATTTATTTTTAAATATAATTTTACAAAAAAATATTGAAACATTGAAGAATAAATCGGAAACAACCTGAAACAGTTTTCAAAATATGGATTTTTGCAACAACAGAACGGAGAAGGAAAAAAATTATAAAAAAATTGAGAGAACAATTTTTTTTGCGACAAAATTTTGAATTGCAAAATTTTACCTTGTCAGTTAGCATATTTTTTTATGTTGTTCAGATGACTTTTATGATATTAAATATGATAGATCTTCACAAAAGTCAAGCTCTACAAACCAAGATATGAGTGGTATTTACAGTCCAAAATCTTTATTTGATGGTAAATTCGCTTAGTCATCAAAAAATGTATATTTTATGGTATTTAAAATTGTGATATTTTTGGCAAGATAAATACGAGGAAAATGCTGGATCCCAGAGAAAAAAAAATTTTTTTGGCATTTTTCGGGGTGAATGAACCACTACCACATGAGAACTTGTTTGAAAATGGTGCACAATATGCTCCAAGTTGTTCTAGATAAATTTATTTTATATTTTTCCTGGAATTTTACGAAAAAAATATAAATAAATAAAAATACTGTTAGAAAAAAGTTTTAGCCAGCCCTCCGATAACAAAAAAAAATCGATATGGTGGTCGAAAAAATAAATATTGATTGGTATAATTGGCATACAAGTGAACTATAGTTTTATCACTTGAACTAATTGTCTTCAACGCATTAATATAAAATTGTCAACAAGATTTGAGAAACAATATTAAGCAATTTTAGTTCAATCTGCTCTTCTTGTGCTTTCATGAATTTTCAAATCTAACAGGCTTCATTTCATAAAGGTTTATCTTGAAAATGTAGAAATATTTCCATAAACATATTTCGTATTAATTCTATTTTATCACAGACAGAATTTAGTTGCAACAACAAAACTTTCATTAATCCTTATACACCGTGTCCAAAGTTATCGGTGCCCTATTGCTATCTTGGTTATTTCTGTAACTATGATTTTAGTTAAATGAGCAACTTTTTAGAGTTTTTAACGCTGATTACTATGGAGTTCTTGAACAAACAATTGAATAACGCATTCTCGAGAAATTTCGAAATTTATAATTTTTTTAAATGGAACCCCTGTATTATTTGTACATATTTTGAATCATCACAATATTTTGAACAAAAAATGTCCAGTACATAACTATTCTTAACGTAAAAATAAACAAATGAGAAGCGTTCAAAGTTTAAAAAATTATTAACATGTAATTCTAAGTAGGTGATGAAAAATCATAATAAAATATTACGTTAACAGTAGAATAAAAACAACAAACACAATAATCAATATAATTTTCCTTTTGTATTACAAAATTTGGCCTAAGTGTGCTGTTGAATGCATTTCTCGGCTCTCGCGATAACGCTTTGTGTGGCTTTTTTGCGATTAATAAAGCAGTTCTGTTTGATTTTAATTGTCAAAGACACATTATTAATAGTAGACTTCTTTCACTTTTAGGCAAAACAAGCATGTGATATGCTCATTTACGTTATCAAAAACGTATAGAGTTTAAGTCTCTTTCGCACGGTTAGTTATCAAAATAGTTTATTAAGAATAGTCCGTTATTTGATTTTGTGTTGTGATGTGTTCTTATAATTATAATCATTAATTCCCCCATATTTATTAAAAATAATGCCGTTTACGCATTCAGAAAAGTGTGATATGCTAGAGGCATACCTGATTTGTAGAAAAACTGCGCGTTATTTTGAAAACACATATGTGAATCGCCACCAAACCAGTTCTATTTTCTAAGATTGTATAGAAAATATCAAGTTAATGAAGATACATATTCTATGGTCTGATGAATTTAACTTTTCAAATTCAGGTATTATGCATAAAAATTTTGCGATCAAATCAATTTAATTTGTACAATTTAGGAATGTGTAATAAGAAAAATCAACATTACTGGAGTAGAGAAAATCCTCTGAGAATAGATCCGTGCAATCCCCAGCACCGGTTTAGTTTAAATGTGTGGCGTGGATTAATGGGTAACAGAATTCTAGGTCCCGTTTTCTATCATGGTACCTTAACTGGTGACCACTAGGTTGGGTTATTAACAGACATTCTGGATGATCTTTTAGATGATGTGCCACTGCTTCATAGGCTCCGTATTTATTTCCAACAGGATGGGGCACCGGCTCATACTTTCGCTAAAAACTACTAATTTGTTAAAGAATACCTTTCATCAAAAATGGATAGGAACCAACGCGCCTATTCATTGGCCTGCACGCTCTCTTGACTTGACACCTCTCGATTTTTATCTTTGGGGTTTTGTGAAGAATGAGGTTTACAAGCAGCGACATCCAAATGTGATGGAACTTGAAAATAGTATTAAGCAAACGTTAAATAATATTTCTGGTCGAACTATTAGAAAAGCCACACAAGGCGTTATTGCGAGAGCCGAGAAATGCAGTGAACAACACGGCAATGTCTACGAGAATTTGTTAACTTAGGCAAAATTTTGTAATACAAGAGGAAAATTATTTGATTATTGTGTTTGTAGTTTTTATTCTACTGTTAACGTAATATTTTATTATGATTTTCCAACGCCTACATAAAATTACATGTTAATATTTTTTTAAACTTTGAACGCTTCTCATTTGTTTATTTTTACGTTAAGAATAGTTATGTACTGGACATTTTTTGTTCAAAATATGGTGATGATCCAAAATATATACAAATAATACAGGGGTTCCATTTAAAAAAATTATAAATTTCGAAATTTCTCGGGAATGCGTTATTCAATTGTTTGTTCAAGAACTCCATAGTAATCAGCGTTAAAAACACAAAAAGATTGCTCATTTAACTAAAATCGTAGCTACAGAAATAACTAAGATAGCAATAGTGCACCGATAACTTTGGACACCCTGTATAGGACGAAAATTACTCAACAGAATTTATGATACACCATTACATACATTTTTTTTTAATAAAACACAATAATTCTCTACAATTTCTTGCAAAATAAGTGCAACCTTTGTAATACGGTTTGTTCTAATCCACTTGCCACTTGAAACAATTATTTATGCATTCATTTATATAGCTTTCACTTTATGTGCTGGTAGACATTATGTTATATACATATGTATGTATGTATATGTGATATGGAATTATTTATGAATGGAGTTTTTTCGGAGGGAATTAATTATCTAAAGATATGCAGACTTCAGAATGAAAACAAGTTTCGCAAGTAGAAAACGCAATCTTGTCTACATATATTCCTTCAATCTTGAGTTGATATTAATCTTAACTTCTTAAGTTTGTAATTTGCGCCGCTAATTTGTTTTAAGAGAATGTGATCTTAATCTGAAATCGGGAGCAAGTGTGGTAATTAGATTTGACATAGTAGCATTACAATAAAATGTGTTTTCGATGTTGTGCTAGTTTGGTGGCGATAATTTTCGTAAGAATTTATACGAAATCTTACGAAAATGTATCGACCACATGATTAGCATTTCTCAATGGTTTTATTAACCTTTTCTGGCCTAATGTTTTTGATTTTAGTATGAATTTCAGTATTAGTCACCTTAGAGTAACAGATTTTTCTAACTTTTGTGTTTGGACATATAATAGTCAAACAAGAAAGGATATTATCTTCATTCTGGTAAAATTTTTCACAACTTGCTCCTTTCGGATTGGGCTAAAAAGATCTGCAAAAACTTCTTGGTGGTGTTTTTCTTTTTTTTTATAATATGTTTGGATTGGAACGCATGTTTTTTGGGTTTGAAGGCAGTCAAGCACAAAGGGAGGTTTTTATTCGGTAAAAATCCAACACAACCTGCGAATGACAATTGAGCAGGAGTCTTCTCAAAGATTGTCCCCTTTAAAAAAAATCAAGCTATACTAAAGTCTCTAGAAGCATACCCTGCATGGTTTGCTCTTGCTCAAAATTTTGGCCCAAACAGATGAGGCCACCAGGTTGCTGTGTCTGAGAACCATCCCTTACCAGAAACCACATGAAAGCATGTCTTCAAAATTGAAAGACTAATTTAAGCAAAGAGGTGACCATTCCTGGATTGGTTGCTCTAATTTCTAGCTTCTTCTATGAATTACATTTTGATTCTTTTCTTATCTGGTTTCATCTTTTGTAGCAAACTATTATTCAAATGTCTATAATAGTCAATAGGGTATTTAGGTACATTATATTGCTTTGTATTTTTACACACACAATACAATAATACAATATTTCATGACAATGGTCTCCTAATCAATTCCTAGTCCATTCAAGACAAATAGGTTGACAAATCCTAGTGGCGCAGCCACCTTGAACATCCAAATTCGCAGAGAAACTAGCATCACAACGCAAATAAACCTGTAGTGAATAGAGATTTATTTAATCGGGTTCTGCAATGATTCTTATTATGATTATTGTTACATGGTTTGTACTTCAAAATATAAAGTTCTTTCGTGGATTTTGGTAACACTTTGCTCCGATAAATCTTAATCTTACACTGCTCTTTGAAATGTCATCAATGTCAATGACAGCAAGATAATAACATGGCAATTATGTTCGTGTCATTGACGTTCCATGTTGTTCTTTTTTCTTAGACTAGAATTCTAGCATTAGCTTAGATTAATTGTCCAAAAAATGGTTTCGTTGTTTTGAAACACAAAATTCTCGTGAATCAAGTCATAATCTTGATCGAGATATTCAAAAGGAATTACATAAACTATTCTGAAATGTTATGAGTGACAGAGGTTTGTAGTGGGTTGGTGGCTTTCCTCAGTAGCTTCTCTCTTGGAAATGTCATCAATGACCAATGACACGAAATTAATAACATGACAATTATTTTCGTGTCATTGACGTTCCATGTTTTTCATTTTGACTAGAATTCTAATTGTATGCAAACAATCTTGTGTTAGGTTGCATTAAAAAATTTAGTTTTTGTTTTCAAACTTAAAGGTCCAACCATAATCGAAGGCATACGTTTAATCCAGAAGTCTTTATCCATATGGTAGTTTGCAGGAAATCTTGGCTTGTCATGTTAGTAATGCCTCATAAGTTGTGGTCTGCATTGATGACAAAACGATTTAGAAAGTGAAAAAATGCCACCATAGGTCACAGATTTCATTTCTTGTAAGATTGCAGATCATGTTTGGCCATAGCTGAGGATAATCMATTGCAYCATCATGGTGCATCATAGAAATTGAAAATCAAATAGMATTAGCCTAGATTYATTGTTCAAAAAACGGTTTCGTTGTTTTSAAACACAAAATTCTCGAGAACCAATTCATAATCTTGATCGAGATATTGAGAAGGAATTACATAAACTATTMTGAAATSTWATGAGTGATAGAGGTTTGTAGTGGGTTGGTGGCTTTCCTCAGTAGCTTCTAGCACCATCAAATAAATTTTTGAGTGCCATCTTCTTTATTTTTCATCAGGATTCTAGTCTAATGTCTTTTTAGTGAGAAAAAAGGAGACACAAACCAGATTGCTAGGTTTATATCGCCAAAAAGGAGGTATCCTCCTATTTTTAAAACTTCTAGATATCATTTTGACATTGTACTCTTTTGTTGAAGACAAATTGTAAAATTTTATCCCCGAACGGACTCGAACATTAACCTAGTGGGCTTTCACGTTCGATTGCTCAATTTTCCAAGCTTTTCATAACTATCTTAGTGTTCTTCTTATTGCGTGCTTATTTGCACACGAAAGGGCATAGCAGTCTTTCCCTAATGCAGTTAATAGAGTTTATTTGTTGAGACTTCAATCGAAGCAACCTCGAACATTCAATTCTTTGAAAATCCGCATTTCACTTCCATTCATTCATTCATCTACTTAATATACATTCACTAAACATAACAAAAAATTTATCGACATCTAATTGATGTATACAAGCAAAACGACGAAGGACACTCATTATTATTATACGTGCGGCTATTTTTAAAAGCGTATAATATTAAAAATGAAAGTAAACGTTCGCTTAGAAGATATTAGCAATTTACATTACTTATATAGGCTTATAATTAAAATTTTATAACCGTTATATTCGACGGGACGGCGATAAAACATCTAAAGCCTCTCCTGGCGGGCGTACACCAATGAGATCATTGCTCCCTAAAAAATTAAAGACAATACTTTCTAGCGACCAGCTCGTGTGCAGAATAAAACCGCGTGGAGTCATCATCAGACCTAAAACTTTTCCTTGTTTTCGCCTCAAGATACATTGCACTTAATATTTGCGCAAGGTCGTGTTTGCAACTTTATACTGTTGTTGTAGCTGTTGGTATTGACCTAGTGATGTATGCATCTTATATAAATTGCAAATTTTCAGCTAAACTAATCCAGTATGAATAAGTTAACCAGAACAATTAGAATCCTGTTTAATTAATAAATTGTTCAATGATAGTAGTGTTAAACGCAAGCAAAAGTGGTGTCCTTTATATTATATTCCGTTGGGTAATCGCTGTAATGCAAGGCTTCGACTTTAAATCAATTGTGCAAGAGCAACGGTTACGGTGATTGGTATTAAAGAGACCATACGGTGGAATTTGAACTTATGTGACTAGGTGCAAAACTTAACGTACTAGTTTCTATAGTGCTGTATTACTTCATCGTCATGCATCCAAAGTGTTACTTTATCGTCATTTTCGTGTGTTTAGCTACTTTATGTGATAAAGCAGGTAAGTTTCTGTTCCAGTTCTTTTCATAATATATCACGTTCTTCATTTATGCAAGCTTGTAGTACCTATTATAATCTTGACATTTACGATATTGCACGAGCATATGTAATTGAATTTATTTAATTTATTTACATGCATCTCATAGAATCTCAGGAGAATATGGAATGCATAATTATAACTGCCTAACAATTTTGGTTCCCACTTCGTATAATAATTATTGATGCGGTAATCACATTTGAATGCACACACAATGGATTGCAATAGAGAAATCTCTTTAAACCGAACTAATTTTGTTTCTGTGTGTATGTAGTAAATTGAATGAATGCAATAATAAATACAAATGTAAACGTTACACTCAATAGCATTATTATTTGTGTTTACTGTACTTTTTCATAGTCGCTTTAATTTATTAATTTTGCCTTTTCTAGGCTGCATCTATCCATGTTTCATTTGTACTTCTACAAAGTCAGGATTAAATCATTTTTCTTTATTATTATTATATTATTAACATATTTATTTCGTTATTAAATTAAGCAATCATGCTTTTTCGGGTAGGAACCGTTTGTTCTGCGTCTACTCCTAGTTTATTTATGTAAATACAGTGACGTTTTTTAATTAAGCTTTTCTTTTTGTTTCTATTCTTCATATTTTCAGATACTTGCCATGTTTCCCTACGGTTGCAGATATATTCCAATTTTGATATGTGTTTCAAGTTTGTCAAAACTCTCTTCTGTAGTTTCATATTTGTACACCTAAGACATGCTTCCTAGCAACGAATCATGGCTTAAATAAGTTTCTCTATTAAATATGCTTTTCTATGATTTTTCACTCCAAATTAATTTTCCGAAACTTTAACGTTCTACTGCATTGGTCGTCCGAATATTGTTCCGTAGACAAATTTCCAATTGACGTTTTACTGATCATGCTGTCAGCTCCAGAGTGGGTACATTTGTACAGATCTGGTACATTTTGGAACCTTTTGTACAAAAGTACATTATGAATATTTGTGGTACATTTTTCATAATAATAAACATCGATCACATGGCATTTTGTTATATAAAAATCGACGAATTTTAACATTAATTGTCTGTCGAAAGTTTCAACAAATCGATCGACTAATATGGCTCATATTATATTTAATATACAGTGTAGATCAAGTGTACGCCATAATATGTAGAGTGAATAAGATATCTAATATTAGTATTTATTATTT
>SMLS01066360.1:0-25008 GCA_004785975.1 Popillia japonica
TCAGGATGTTTGTAATTATTAATTGCTTGGACATCAAAAATACTCGTCACTAGTACGTCTATCACAGTGGTCAATAATAACTGTTTAAGTATCAACTTTAGCCTGCCTATCATAAAGTGCTTTTGATAGATTTGATTATACGATAAAATTACTTTCACCATTTTCGGTAAATTTCTACGCGAGTTTGCTAATATCTTTTGTAGCAATATGATATTAACTCCTGATTTCACATATATATGAATTTTCCTAGATATCTCAAGAGTGTGACTCGTTCTTGTATGAACTGACTGCCATGAAAAGTTTCATTATCTAGTGAAATTATAGATCTTTGGCCAGTTCACCGGAACCTTATCGGCAGATTCGCAAAACGGAAGACAGCCAGACAGCGAATCTGTTGATATTTGTTGATATTCTAGGTTAAGGTAATGGAACTTTGGTGACGGCACCATAACAGATACTTGAAGGCAAATATGCTAAAGCATATTTTTGGAAGGGAAGAGTAATGCCATGAAAAGTTCCATTACGTAGTGAAATAATAGACCTTCGGTCAGTTCACCGGAACCTCATCGGCAGGTTCGCAAAACGGAAGACAGCCAGACAGCGAATCTTCTGACAGAGGATTACGGATGATGTTATTGACGATGATCTAGGAAGGAGTATTGGACAGTAGTAGTAAGCCAGTCCTAGAGTAAGGTAGTCCAATAGAGAAGCTTAAGGTTATAAGAAGTTTCTGCTTGCTCTGTACTTCAATTAGTGAATTTGAATCTAACCCTCTTTACAAAATCTTTCAATTTTACTTCCAATTCAGCTAAGTTAGTGTTGATCAAGTTGTTAATCAATTTGACAATTATGTGCATTTGTGAAATGTTTACTTTTAAGCAATTGGTTTTGGCGTTGTAAATCAATGTCAAATAATAATATTAAATAATAGATTTATTATTTAACTTTTTACCGCGGTCACATTCATTATTTGTGGCTCAAGAGCCATATTGGTCTTGTTACAAATGTTGAAACAGACTCTTTGATATTCATAGGGCTGCTCAAAACGCTGAATGGAGAAGATCTCATAATCCTGCAAGATTGGTAGAAATTATAACAGCTGTTGGTGGCTGCTTTCATAAGAAACTGATAAACTAGTGATATGTAAAATACTCTATATTGAAGCTGGTGGAATTGACTATTCAAGTTCTATCATGTCGCAGAACTTTCCTGCTTAGAGTTACTAGTTCTCTTTAAATAATAGATGTTAAAACTATCTTATTTCCTAAAACCAACATAGAATCCAAACTCACATAGTTCTTATATCACGATATTCTTAATTAGCAGCGAACATAGTCCCCCTTCACTAATTTTAACGATAACTTCAACTTCAACTAATTACAAAATTGGCAATACTATGCACGTAACTTTGTATAACCTATATAGACAATCTAACACGTGACACCACAGCTTTATAACTGCTACTTCAAAAAAAAAATCGGAGCAATTTAATTTCAATAGTAAAGAAACTCAACTTCTACTATATTGTATGTACCTACGTCTAGTATCGCGCGGCATTTTAGTCGCCCGAGGACACCGCTTAATAAAATTAGAATGTTAAATGGGAGCAATATTCTGCTTTAACTACCGCACTAATTTAATTCTATACGTATTTACTGCTTACGTTTATCTTCTGTTATGGTGCTGATAAACCAAATTTAAATAATTTACTGCTTCTTCTTTTATTTATAATTCAACTTTACCTACGATTCAACCCACACACTCGAACTAAAATGACCCTTTAAGCTTAAATTACCTTTAGAAATTTAAATAATTCTCTGCTTCATATTTTATTTATAATTTAATTCTACGTATGTACGGTTCATATCATACACACTTGAACTAAGAGTCCTTTGAATATGTGTTTATTTATAGCAAGGAGTTTTACTTCATATAAGGTAATTGAATTATATTATTACCGTTCACTCATTCGATTAACACAACAATCAAGTCCTTTAATATCATAGAATTGAGTATGCTGTTATTTTGCAGTTTCGTCTTACGATATAATGCACTGGGTTATTTAACTGCTATAGTCGCAAGCACCAATATAACTACAATCATGAATAATAACCTGTTCCTAATCTTTTTCTCTTATTTTGTTTCCAAATATTGAATGAACATAATAAACAACGACCGGGTCGTGCACTGTAACGTTTTTCATCAAAGCTGGAACATTTTTATATACGCAGCGAGCAGAGCATTGTTAAGCAATGATGGCGTATTATATTGTCGAATTTTCATTGTGGCAGCTTCGAGAAGTGCAGAAACAGCAGCTCATCTTAAAGTACAACAAAATTGAAGTGGGCACATTCATCAGCACACATCTGCCCGATTCTAACGTATGTTACTTCAGCTTCGACCACGGCAGCTCCAAGTAACATCCTTCACCTAGTGTGAGTACAAACTTGTGTCGTGCGTTTAGTAGGTATTTTGCTTTTTCAGACGAATCTCCCTTGCTGTCCGCCCAGATCTGCTCGACTTCTTTGAAACTCAAGAAGATCCTTTCAGAAAGCCCTCGTCAGCAGTCAATCGGTGATGAGAAAAAATCAATGATACCTACGCAATATGAGGTCACCATGAAAACACTCCCAACTGTGTAATCTAATACCCAAATTCTAATCCAATTCTGTCTTTTGATTTTAAACATCCAACAGCGAAAAAATCCCCAGCGAAGTCTCCAAGTAACTACGACTGTTATTCCCTGGTTAGGTAATTCTCCCGATTTTAATCCAATGTAGCAAGTCCAGAATATTAACGTCAGAGACTGCAATGTAATATAATTCTCCCGACTTATGACCAACTATAGAGACGAGTAGAAAAAGAATCGTTGACTACACTACCACGTACCATACTACACAGAGGTGGGCTATGGTATGTATGTAGCTATAATGCACCAGAAAGTATGAAAAACTTTACACAGTATTGGTGAGTCCCAAATTTTTGCTATTGTATTCGGCCATCAATGATACGTTATTTCTTTTTAATTAATTTAAAAATTATATTGTTGTTAAAAGTCTGAAATCTATTTTCTTCTAAAGTAAATTTTTAACCGACTAACTAATACGAGGTGTAACCAATTACATATAAAATATGAATAAATGAAATGAAAAAATTGAATAAATTAATAATTACGTTATTGAAAGTATAAATGAAATTCATGAGGGATTGATAATATTCAAGATTTAGTGAATTTCAACCGACCACAATGACATGTGATTGGTGAGGTGTTGCTTGGAATAATTTATGAACCTTTCAGACTGGAGCTTTTCTCAGTATTTTGAAAACTCCCACAGTAACACCGATAGCTAAGGTGAAAAATGCCAGAAATTGCAACAAATTTGGACCAATCGATATGTTACTAATGTTGGAAAAAATATTGGAGCATGTTGCTAAAAAATAATGATAATAATTCATTATTAGCCCGCTTTGAATTTGCTATTTGGAGAGAAAAAATAGAAAAGGGCAATAAAATTGTTGCAGTTTTTCTTGATGTGCAGAGAGCATTTGAAACAATTGACAGAAATCGTTTAATTGAAAAGCTTCACCATATTAGAATACCGAGAATCGCACTGAGATTGATAGGAGATTATATGCAGAAAAGTAACTAAGTTTCAAAACAGTATGTCGTCAATCGAGGGGAATCTCCTTAGGTGTTCCGCCACGGTCAAAATTGGGTCCACTCTTATTTGTTTTATATATTAATGACATACCCGTTGTCAACAACATTATTCAATGTGGTCTTAGGGATGGTGATTCAAAAGAGTGAAATAAATATGTACAACGGGAACCATACTGAACAGAAGTCGTCAGTGATTGTCGTATGCGGGCGATGTCACTATCCTGGCAATAACTAGCAAGGAAATGGGAAATGTAATGAAAAGGTTGGAATGGGAAGCAGGTAAAGTAGGACTGAGAATAAACCTAGACAAAAGCAAATATATGCGTATGAGAAAAGTAATCGATAAAAGGAATGAAAGGGATCGGGAAATTGTTTTAGAAGGAAAGAGGAAGAATCAATGGTAGCTGGGAAAGGATAACTAACGAGGAAGTAAAACGACTGTACGGCGAAGCAATAGAGTTCGTCAAGTTCCAGAGGATATGTTGATTGGGAGATGTGGAAAGACGGGAAGATAATAGGATGGTCAAAAATTGTGCCACGGTAGGAAACAAGGCCGACCTAGGCTGCACGCGGTGACGAATGATCTGAGACAAAGGGGGATATCTTATACTTAATAAAACTTACTTAATAAAAGTAAAGACTGTAAAGAATGGAAAGATATTACTTTATTAAACTTAAATCCAAAATATTTTGCGCAAATTCCTTCCCAGACACGAGAAAAAAAATTACAAAGATATTTATAAAATATTTGTCGCGCCGTTGTCGAATATTTTCGAGCGAATATACTTATGTATGTAGGTATGTAGCGGAGGACAGGTGCAGCGATAGGCCATATTTAATGTGTACATTATTGAACTCTTCATTCAAAACTATTTAAAAAAACTGACACATCAGCGTTATCTTGTTGTTTTTATAACATCGGCAGCTGTTTTTGCGATCTCTTACGTTTGATTGATCGAGGTGAACATTCTCGATTCAATAGGCGGCGCATATTATAATTTATAAGGGAGATTTTAATTTTGGCAGTCGCGTCGTAATTGAACAAAAATTGTTTTGATTTATATTCCATATAATTGTATCTTATCATTCTTAATTCTTAATTTTTTACTTTTATTTCAAATACACCCTGTATATCCAAAACAAAAGCAGTGATAATTGGTAGGTACTAAACAGTTGTGAGCGGATACTAATAGTGAAATTGTTGTTGATGGCGCACATATAGAACTTGTAAACGAAATTAGATACCCTGGTATTATTATAGACAACATATTATCTTTTAGAACCACGTAGACTATATAGGTTGCTAAGAAAATCGGTTTTTTTTGTATAATTTTGGTATAAAAAGGTATTATTGCCTCACACTTGAGTACCGTGCTACCGTGATGCTACTAATAGAAGGAGCAATGCGAATAATATTGAATTGTAGATAATAAATATAAAAAAAATATCTCCATGCTGGAAGCGTTGCAGTGGTTTAGTATTCGATGAAGTGTTTATTTATAGTTTGGTTTTAATATATGTAGGTATAAAATTGTACAATACATAAATTGTTTATTTCAATAGATTGCCGTGTAATAAGTTGTTCAGAGAATAATTTATATTATAAAAGATTAAAATGATACAATCAAATTTCAATCGAGGCAAAACAGGCGAGTAGTACGTCAGTTTAAGAAATACTGTAGTTTGTATATTAAAAGTACATATATGTATGTATATGTAACATTGAGTTAGTAATATTAATAGTGTACATGAAAAGATCCTTGGATGAATAAAGCTTATTATTTCGTTAAAAAATACAGAATATTAAACTAGTTAACAGTTACTAGTTCTCAAGATAATGGCACAATAATTATTTGCATAGTTCACTTGAACTAAAAAGCACGCTCGTAGTGAGGCTGGCTACCCAACAAAAGGCCGCACGTGTGATTTTTCAGGCCAATCAAAAGGTCCGATTAGAACTAACCCATTAGAAACCCACGCAAGGTTTTTTTCTGTGCATATACATACATATTATACTTCATTATCATTGTTCTGTTTATTTAGGGTACCTTAGTATTGAGCTCTTGAAAAAAGCAACTTTTAATGATAAACATTAGATGCATATCATCCTACACAATTATCAAAAACGAAACCATATACAAATTAATATTTTAAAAACTAGTCACAATTTGTTTTAATCTGGATTACGTTATACGAATATGGATAAGTACATTTTTACTCGCACATACAAACACACGGGTGCACCAGTTATATGTTGTTGCGGTCTATTATTCTATATCTCTAGTTTTAATAAATAGAGATATTTAATTGTACAGCAAAATGTTGGTATTATTAGAGAAAAATTTCAGAAACATTAAATATGATCCGTACCTGTGTTTTGTAGGCTCTTCTCCATGCAAGTAATTGTTGGGCTTGAGCCCTCGTTTTCTGTCGCAGATCCCTCACCAACTTCCGAGCTTCTTCTAAGTTTTCAATATCGCTTGCACTCATTTCCTTCTCTAAATCTTGACTGAAACGCTTCGAATCCATCATGGCACTCTTATTGTTAATGTAGTTGGATCTGAAAATGAAACAAAAAATATTAGTACTTTACATACGTTGGCATATTTAGGAAAAAATTAAATGCACGAACAAAACTTCTAACTGACTAATTTATCATATCTAGTTTGACAGAATACTAAGTAATCATAGCATATTCCATGGTCGTGACTTGACTGTCATTTTGAATGTTCTGGATAACATCTAGTTTCACCAGAATGTTAATATAAGAAACGGATGGATGCAAAAAAAAGGCGTTGAAATTAATTCCGAACCAGTTACTCAGTTACAATTGCAAAGAAGAGCATAGTTAACAGCAACAATATAGGAAAAAATAGCATGCGAATATTAGTAAAACTATTGATGTTGGAAATCATATTAAAACTTCCGACTCATTAGTCATTACTTGTTACCATTATTTTTCTTTGCAATCAGCAACCTGTTTTTGTCCCAATTTTATGCAAAGTGCGTATTCAACATCGTAATTGTTAAATACATTCATGAAAGATTTGAAGTAATGTTAGTGGCGAATCGATACGATTTTATGTATGTATAAATCTAATGGTTTTGTGCAGAAATATATTAATTTTTGTGGGCTGAGAAATGTCTCAGCAGTTGACTGCAAACGTCTTTTCTGTCCTGAAAACAATACCGTTATAGGAGTAACACAACACTAGAAACATAAAGGCAATAAAAAATGCTAACAGACTTGCATTAAAGGCTTAAGGTGATTCATGATTCATTAGACTGGCGCTGTTCTCTGATCTCGCCAAAACTTCAATTAAAAATTTGCATTCCCACTGGGAAATAAACAGCTAGCCATAAAGTAGGGAGTTCTCATACATAAAGTAAGGGATATAGAATAAGATATTGTAACTTTAACAAATTTAGTTACAATGTAACTCTAACAAATTTAGTTACAATGTCACTTTAACAAATTTAGTTACAAAGTTAATAACAAAAAATAAACAAATCTAACTGTTTAAGGAATGGGATTTAGTGTGCTCAAAACCAGTTACGGCAATTACTCAGTATGACTTCCATTTTGTTGTAGGATTACCAACCTTACCTCCAATTTGTACACAACATTCCGTAACATTTCTAGTCGAATTGCACCAATTTCTCCGTAGCATTGCTTTTTTAATTCTTGTAGCGTTGTTGGTCGTCTTCTAAACACTAAACTTTTTAAATAACCTCATATCCAGTGATTTGTTGGGTGTTTTCAATGCCTTGGTGCTCGTTTATTTGCTGAGAAATAAGGCTTCGGCATTTTGCATTTGTCCGTAGAAATACGAACCAATGATAAAATCCGCTATAAAGCTGCACAAAACGGTACCTTTCTTGTCACGAAGACCTTCTTGAACGATTTGTTGTGGATTTTCTGCATACCACATGCTACTGTTTTGAATATTGAGTTCACTATTGAGAGTAAAATATGCCTCATCTTGTTACAATTTGCGTAAATTTTTCCCAACCGTAATATACGGCAGTTGCAATTGCGCGTTTGCAGTGCTGATTGCTAGTGGATTACCTCATGCTATGTCCTGATTTTTATGAAGAATCTCTGCAGACCGTGTTCTTTAATATTTTCCTATCAAATCGCGGTATGCTTTCATTTGACAGGACTCCGCTCTAAAGTATATTCTCGTATCAACTCCTCGTAATCCACCGGCATAATTTCTGTTGCATTCATAATAACACTGAACTAAAGCAATTCTTATTTGCAAAACCATGCTATTACAGTTTGGGTCGTTCGAACTCTACGTTTAATTGAGCTTTAATTTCAAAATAAAACTCTTAGATGAAAGATTTTGTTTTAACACTTGTATCGACCATTCTAATGACAATGCCTTTGATACAGTAAAATCCCATAGATACAGTAAAATCCTATTCCTTAAACAATTAGATTTTGTTTATTTTTTATTCTTCACTCAATTTGCTAAAAATTTATATTAATTTAGAATATGTATATTTCTACTTTAACCTTATGTTTATGAATTTGTAAAATCTAATACAGAAAATGGGTGAAAAACTTTTCAGTTAAGTTATACATCTTCATACGTAAGATCGCCAGCTTTCACTAGTTATGGCTCTCCAAAGCATGACCACAAAAATATGATCCTGATGTACTAGTAACATTTGGTTGAAACTGAAGGGTTAAGTGTTGTTGTAATGTAGTTTTTAGCTTGCAGTGATAAGAAGAAGTCTGAATCTACTACCAACCCAACTTAATCTACTTTAAGAGTGTCTTTTTATTTGCAGGTTCGTAACATTTTCATGCTGCATTTCTGAGTATCGAATAAAGCTATTAACAAATCCATTTATCACCTTATTTAAATCTTAACACCCAACACAACTACAAACAAAACCTGAAGTATAAATATTGACACTTACATAGTCGTTGAAAGTTGTACATATCCACTCTGCGAGTGAAAATAATTATATAATTGATAGGAATGGCAGCGAAATAATCAGAACGCAAATCTCGAACCAAAAAAACTAGAACTGCTTAGCGACAATATAGGTAAGTGTAAGAGAACAAGCAGTAGGCAATTGCGAAAGAAGCGATTGTTCAATTTGCGCTTACAATGGATAACCCCGTTTGTTACTGATATTTTAATAAGTAATAAAAAATAGCTGTCCTTTTTAATTTATGTACCTATTTGTTAGTGAGGAATATGTATTTAGTAAACTTTTAGAAAAAAAAATTAAATATAAAACTTTCCTCGAAATTAAAATTTATCTTTTTCAAATTTAAAATTAGAAACTTGAGACTGATAATAGAAAAACGCGTTAATAATGAACCGCTGCCGGGTAATAGAGTTTTTCATCCAAAAGTTGCTAAAAGAAGTTGAGGGAGTAGAAAGAAAATGAAATGAAAAGAGGAGCTTTTACCGGAAATCTTTAAAGAAAATGAAACTCTTGGACTTGCGATTAATCTCCAACCAAGGAAGTGCAAGTAAAGTGTAATTAAACTCATTGCAATATGCATATTAATTTTTGTTAAGATAATAGTTTTAGCAGGAACTGTACTTTATGCAGATTGTATATGGTGACCACTTTATAATAAAAAATAGAATAAAACTTGTACCATGGCTGCAAAGATTTTCGTGATTTAGTATGCTATTTGTTCGTTAATTTTCTTTCTAAGATTGAGAACATTGCAATTTTTTAAAATTATGTATAAACATATTTTGACAACTGTCAGTGACATAGTTAAATTACGAAGGCTTCCATTTGAGATATTTAGAACTGGTCGAAAGTTAGGCAATGTAGAATGGGTTTATTCCATTAATCAGTGATTGTAAGATTTCCGACAAACGGTTTCCTAATCTACCAATTTCGTATGTACAGCTGCGAAGTCATATTCATGCTTCCATAGATAAATTTCATGAAACAGGTGCAGTAACTCGTACACCTGGCGGCTGAGCACCTAAAAAACGATCGGCAGCTTCCATAGAGGATATGCAACAAAGAATGCACAATTCACCTAAAAAGTCTATTGCAAAACTGTCGCAACAAGTTGGCAGCATGCTACATCATTTTAAAAAACGATTTAAAGTCGTATCTGTACGAGATTCATTGATTTACCGCGGTAGATTTTGGTACAAGAACACAGTATTGTCAATGATTTTTGGATAATGTACATATTGCCAACGTTGTGTACAAATGCCTTTTTACCGATTAAGCTTTCTTTACTCTTTCCGGGTATTTAAATCAACCAAATGTGAAAATGTGGTCCGCAGAACATCCTCATGAATTCGTATAAACTTCACTACATCCACAAAAAATAGGCGTCTTGCTAGCTGTTTCAAGGAAACGGAGTATGGGGTCTATATTTTTAAACCAAAACATAACTGCTGAAGTGTACCAAAACCAATCAATACAGTCTTTTATTAACGAACTTCATGATGACGAACTGACGGAAGGATTTTTGTCAACAAGACAATACACAGCCACACAAGTCTCGACAAACAATCGCTTTCTTGGAACAATTTTTCGATTACAGTATTATTAATTTTCCACCAAGATTTCATGATCTCACAATTTTAGACTATTTAATTTTTTCCATATTTGATGAATACCATTTTCAAGACCAAAGATAATACAATCGCAGAGCTCTGCAATTCTATTACGGATTACTGTGCTGACGTTACCCCACAAAACTTTGTTTTGAGAGAATGAAGCCAAAATTTTCCGTAAACTAAAATTCTTAATTTTCATACACACCACGGTGACATACAAACCAATCATAAGAAAAAATCATGGCAAAATTATTGGTGAATGTCGCGATTAACACGATTTCCTTCATTCTCTATTTTCACCATACGTCAAAAGCCCCCAGCTCAGTCTCTGAAGAGAAAAGGGTCTTCTGTCATTCCGGTGTTGGACTAAGGTTTTGTCAGAATAAATCGGAAAGTTGCCCTATACATAAGAATTTTGATCTTAAAACTCCGGGAGGTTTTGTAACACAGCAATGAAGGCAGGGCTGATATAGTTGATCTGAAAGTTTGCGATTACGGTGTCAGTTTTTCAACCAAATCCAGAGCTCATTCGTTACAAGCGCGTTCTCTGCCACAAGCAGAGCATATTGCATTTTACTTCTCTGAGTTAAAATGTTTAAGGTAGGGTTGAAAGTGTCCATGTCTAGAGAAATATTTGATGCAATTTGTTCAATACCCGTGAATAAAATTTTAGTACACTGTGCCCGACTTCTTCCAATCTACATTGCTCTTATAACCCAATGATCTGCTACTGAGTTATAGTAATAGTCGGCTCCTCTTTCTAGAAATAGACGATTTTTTGTGGTTTCTCAGCTGTGATGTGTATTGCCGCTAAGGGCTACACTAGATTTCAAGTCGTAATCCTGTAGTTTATCTCTCCAACCTATTCAGCCCCTCACTCCCAGTGTTGATGTCCAAGTTGGAATCCCGTACAATATTTGTGTGGCTATACCACTCCAAACATCAATTCCCTCTTTTTAGTTCCCAGATGTCATAAATTCGGGAGAATGTTTTATATACCGGATGATTGTGTCTCCAAACCTAACAGAATCACGCTGAGATATTTTATCTTCCGCGTTGAATACATTTCGTATCCAAGCAGTTCACAGCCGATGCCTACATATATCACTACCGAATCCTGTTAATATAATTAGTCTTTCGTGGTGGTATTGGTAGTTCATTTTTCAGTAGGGTTCCTTTTGCATTCGTTTTATAATCCAGCGGTACTGGGTTGAAACCTCAGTGTGTCCGAATTACTACTAGGGAAAGATTTACCAAACAGACTCCTAATCCTTGATCAAGGAAAAACTAGCCTGTCGAGGTTGGAATCATAAAATAGGCTTCACAGGTCGCAGTGTTAAAGATGTTAAAGGACTCTCCTACCTTGATAGAAATCGAATCAAAGTAAATCAAGGTCTCTTTTCTATCAGCTTCTACTATTAATACCAAATCTTCTGCACAAGCAATAGAGGTAGCTCCGACCAATGGTGATAGTTCTAAGACAGCACTATATAAAATATTCTGTAGCTTAAAAATCTATACCGATTAGTGCTGCAGATATCCGACAAAATTAAGATCCGGATATCCGGATCCAAAACTATCCGGATATCCGAATCCTTGGATCCGGATTCGCTATCCAAAACCGCAGATCCGGATCCACTATCCGAAACCTCGGATCCGGATCCCCTATCCGAAACCTGGATTGAGCAGAAAGGTCCCACTGCACTCTTTTATTTTGGTTGGAATTAACCGATTTGTGCTTCATATTTCTTATTTATTTAGTAAAAGCTTATATTTATGTTTCTCTTCAGACCAAATACATACCTTTGTTCCCGATTTTTCATTTTATTTATTTATTTAACATACCAATAAAGTAGTTGTTTTCTTCTTAAAACGTTGTACATAGCAATATCTATTAGCTACTTATAGGTAATAGGTATTAATGAATAATATTGATTTGTTTTATAATTTTACAAAGCAAAATGTTGGAACGTAAAACATTTTTTCTTTACTATTTTTTTAATGTTAGCGAGAACTCGCAAACAAAATAATCTTATTGATACAAATCTCATAAAGAATGCAAATTTGATGATTTTCAATAGCAGATTCGGATGTGAGGTTTTGGATAGCAGATCCGGATCCGAGGTTTCGGATAGGTAATCCGGATAGGGAATCCGGATAGTGGATCCGGATAGCACTCAGATCCGGATATCCGGATAGTAAATTATCCGGATCCGGATAGCAGCTCTAATACCGATACCTGTAGTACTGCAACTAACCCATTTGTCTTTCAGAGATATTGGGAAACACTCCTACAATCTACCTCTCTTATAATTTATTCCGACTAGTAGGTGTTAAAGGAGTTCTTAACATCTCAAAGTTAGCGCTCCCACTCATAGTTTCGTGTAGTTTTGACCTTCTCCGCCGATGCTCTGATGGCATGCACTGTTAATCCAATTTTTTGCAAATCGGGATTGCCTATCGAACAACCTTTCGCCAAGATATTTATTTGTTATTATATAACTATTCATATTAGGAATTAAAATAAATGCTTAGCTACAGAGTAAATATATACAACAAGATATCGAAAAATACATATACAGTCAGTCAAAAAACTCTCCATACACTATACTTTTTGCAATACATTTTCTCGTTTGGTCTTTTTATTTAAATTTAAATAGAAGTATATGTCATCTAAGTATAGGTAATCTCCTTAGGAATAATTAAAATACAAAGAAAACCATTTGAAACACCTTATTTGAATATTAAAGTAAATGAACAATATTAGCGACAAAAATCACGTCAAAAAAGTCTCGTTAATATTTTGTACAGTGGCTTTAATTCGTCCCACAAGTGTTCTATCGGATTTACGTCCGGTGATTGCGGTGGTGTGTGTAGTTGTTGGCGGACATTATGGATCATCCATTCACGTACAAGCCTAGCAGTGCTTGCGATCATTAACTTGTCGGAATAAATAACGCCCCTCTAATCCCAATTTCTTAACAGTTAGATGTAAGTTGTTTCTCAAAATGTTTAAATAAGCATGTTGATCCCCAATGCCGTCAATGAAGACTAAACTGCATACTCCATTGGCTGACATGCACCCCCAGAATAAAACATTACCTCCTCCAAACTTTACTGTTGGAGAAACAATTTCAATGTTCAAAAATGTCTGATCCAAAGAGGTTAATTTTTGTTTCGTCACTAAAAACGACGCTGTCCCAAAACTCACTTGTTTTGTTAACATGTTTTCGGGCAAATTCTAAACGCTTTCTTCGATTTTTGGCTCAGGTTAAAGGCTTTCTTCTGGCAACGCAACCGTTGTAACCTGCTCCATGCAAGCAGTTTCTTATTGTTTGAAGGCAAACATTTTTTGAAAACTCATCTTTAGTGTCTTCTGCTAGTCTTGGAGCACTTAGTTTAGGGTTTATTTTAATTTTTTTCACAACACTAGACTCTTCCCGTGTTGTTAATTTTCTAGGACGCCCAGAACACTGCTAGGCTTGTACGTGAATGGATTTTTCAGAATGTCCACCAACAACTACACACACTACCGCAATCACCGGACGTAAATCCGATAGAACACTTGTGGGACGCATTAAAGCGCCGTATTAGAAAACACCAGGTTACAAGTAAAGAAGAACTGAAAAATCGAATAACAGACGAGTGGGAGAATATTCCACCAGAAATTACAAGAAACCTTGTATTAAGTCTTCCAAAAAGGCTTAGAGCTATCAATGGAGCAGATGGGGATTGTACAAAATATTAACGAGACTTTTTTGACGTGATTTTTGTCACTAATATTGTTCATTTACTTTAATGTTCACATAAGGTGTTTCAAATGGCTTTCTTTGTATTTTGATTATTGCTAAGGAGATTACCTATACTTAAATGACAGATACTTCTATTTAAATTTAAATAAAAAGACCAAACGAGAAAATGTATTGCAAAAAGTGTAGTGTATGGAGACTTTTTTGACTGACTGTATGTATGTACCTATACATGTATATTCATGCACATATAATATTATTGTAGCCGAGGTTATCATTACATAATACTAACCTGCGCTATAAAGCCAATAGTAAAAACACAGGCAACTTTTTCGTGTTCCACCAACTTACTTATCTAAATTTAGCACTATTCTTAAATATAGGGTACAGAAACCAATGTAATTTGAGAGGAATGTTGAAGATAGATTTTATTACATTTTCCATTATATAATAGACCTTGTAGATGGATAAAAGCTTCAACACAAAATGTATTACAGAGCACTAAAGTGCATTAAATCTTTCAACGCCGCTATTATTGCATTACTCTGTTCATTAAAGTGAATGCTATCCTAACATGGTAGTTCTTGAACATAGTGAAAAGGCCATATTGCCTTCTGAACTGGTATGTCCGCATTTCGTCAAACTTAATTGCTGATTAAATATCTCTGTACTTTTGAAAAATTTTCGTAATTGAAGCTACGGGATAAATAAAAGGAAAGAAACCAACAATTTTGTCTTACGCGTACAAGCTGTATTATAGGAAGTAGTACAGATTACAGTCCTCAAGCTTTTTTATAGATCTGTTTAGTGCCGGACTGTATGGGTAAAGTATTGTTTGATAACCATCTATTTGTCTCAGAAGGATCACGACTACGAGATTACAGCAGAAGATAAAAAGTAATGCAAACTGATCGCTTTACGTTCTTACACTTCCTGCATTGTGTATACTCCTTTCGTAACTATCGGACGATTTCTGTGTATAGTTTCTCTACCTTACAATTAGTGCATACTATTACAGTTGTAGTTGTTTTAGATTCGTGTTTATAAGCCATTTCAGAGAGGATATCGTATACAAATCCGCAAATAGTGCTGGAGAGTAAAATTTATTGAATATATCTCTGTCATCAAGATTTGTTTGCCTAATAGGGATAATGCACGCGAAAGTCTGTAGAGAATAAATTGTGAAATTCCGTGATTATTTTTCTTTGTGGTATATGTGTTGTAGCTTAATCTGAAATATACAGGCTGATGTACATACAGTGTGTCCATAAAGTATGGAATATGGAATAAATTCATTATTTGCGAAATAAACAATTTTAACGAAATTTCCCAAACCAGGTCGATTTTTGATTTCAATTTGCTTTAATTTAGCGTTATAATTGCATATATAGAGTGAATCATATGTGAGAAATTACGTCGTCGACAACTCTTTTAAATGGAACCCCTTGTACATTGTTCGAGTTTTAGAATATACAAAATATTCTGAATCCAAAAAGGTATCATACATGTCGTTTTATTGACATTCCTTTAGCACTTAACCGTTTAATATTGTGTGCATTTCTTTGTAAAAAAAGTAGGCGATTAGTTTTTGTGAAACGTCGCTATTTTGATTGATGTCTAATAGCAGTTAAATAGTACAAGAATTGTATTAATTCGTGAATATTCTGCATAACTGCTTCGAATTAAGTTAAAGTGAAACTTAAATTAAATGTACAGCAAAAAATTGAAATACTTATGATGAGGAGACAGATCGCGAACTCAGTTCGAAGTGTGTGATTTATTTAACATAAATATCCAGAAAGACCCATAACGCAATCAACAGTAAGGAAGGTTGAAAGAAAGTTTCGAGAAACTGGTACGGTTGAAAGTGCACGCAAATCAGGTTGCCCGTCTCTAAATTTTCATAGAAAAGTAGATGTTCTACTTGCTGTTGAAGAAGATCCGCATACTTCTGTTTGTAAGATTAGTCGTGATCTCGATGTTAATAAAACAACGCTACAGCAATTATTAAAACTGGAAAAATGGCATCCCTTAAAAAAATGGTACAGGAATCAAACAATGATGATCCAGATAGAAGAGTAGAATTTTGTGAAGCAATGATGGGTAACTACCACCGAGACCCTCTCTTCGTATCAAACATTGTTTTTTCTGATGAAGCCACTTTTACATTAAATAGCGAGGTCAATCGTCAGAATTGTAGAAACTGTGCAAAAGAAAATTCCAAATGAATGCGTGAGCATCATACACAATACCCGCAAAAGATAAATGTATGGGCTGGTATTGTAAGAAATAGAATCATCGGACCCTACTTTTATGAAAGTAATTTAGACGGGCCAGCATATCTTCAGCTTTCAAGAGGCTTTCTTGTACTTACTTTAGTTAATCTTTTCTCCAGTACGATTCATCCTGGAAGATTTGATGAAAGCTTATTGCTTCAAATGGATGGTGCACCTCCGCATTATGCTGTCGAAGATACTTGAGGAAATTTTTCTGAACAGGTGGATTGGTAGGCGTGGACATATTGAATGGCCAGCGAGGTCGCCAGACCTTAATCCTTTGGATTTTTTTACGTGGGGCCATCTGAAGAATGTTATTTATAAAACGAAACCAGCAGATATTGAAGATTTACAAGAGCGAATTCGAACGGAAATAGACAATATTTCTCCGGAAACCATAAACAAGGGTTCCACAAGAATTTATAAATCGTTTAGGTTACTGTCAACTACAGCAATGGCTACAGGTCGAACATTTAACATAAACTCATGTATCTGTTATCATTAGCTATCAATAAAATTGATAAATAAGATTAGTCGCCTACTTTTTTGCAATTGATAAGAAATAGTTATTACCATGTCTCTTTCAAATTCTGTCGGCTAGATTCCAAGTATCTACCTTTTTTGGAATCAGTTCATTAATAATAATCTAAAAGTGCCACCAAATACAGGGTGTTGTATTTAAAAAATATGCCGACCACGTCATTATATTGACGTGGATCACCTTGTATAATGAATTTTTGTTGTAGAATGTAGAACATTAAAATTAAAAATCGACGTGTTACAGGTTTTTTTTAAACGGCCTATGCTTTAGGAAATATCGAATTTATTCCATACTTTACGGACACACTGTATAAGCGAGCATTCCTAAGCGTCATTGATGAAGCTCAATCGAAAAAACGTATTTGTCATTAATCTTCAAAACATTTACCAATAATATAGCATAGGTGTGTACGTGTCTCTTCAAAAATAAGTAGCAGAGCTCATGCATGGACATTACAGCAGCTTGAATTTTTACTAGTTTCCGAGATACAGCACTTTGCATCCTTAGCTGGCCACCCCGTATATAAGCATTTTACCAGAATAATCTTTAAGTGAATGAATTACTTAGTAACAAAACTATGAATGTACAGGTTGGCCAGCTAAGAATGCAAAGTGTCCGAGAGATCTGCGGAAAAAAAACTAGGACTAAAGTGGACAAAGGAAGACCGTGGAAAATATTGTCAGATTTCTAAGATGGTCGCCAGAGGGTGTAACCGTCATTTTAAATTTTTAAAGTGATTTTTCACTAAAATCCTCCTAGTAAATGTTACAAAGAAATATGTGTCTTTTAAAGCTACGCTTTACTCGAGCAATTTTTGTTTCACACTTTTTGACGTATCTATTAAAATAAAGTGGTGGGAGGTAATTTGATGTTTTTTTAAATAAACAGCTGTAACTCCGAAACGGCTGAACGGATTTTAACAAACTTAGTCTCGTTGGAAAAAGCATTTATTGTTTCATCAAGCCTATCTTACCTATGATTTGTCTAATTGTTGGTGATGCCGCTAGAGCGCGCTTTTTGATATAATAACAGAGAATTGCAAAATTCTCTAAAAAATCAAATGCAATAATATGACTTTTTTCCATAAAAATCTACTGAAATGATACCTATTTAGGTATTATTTCACTAGGTTTTTCCGCAAGTCGCTCGGAGGAATAGTTTACGAGATACAGCACTTTGCATTCTTAGCTGGCCATTCTGTACAAAGTTTCCACCGACTTTAGGCCCATAGCATGGATTTTACAATACTGTATTGTAACAAGCAAATTCTTTGATATAACAGGCAGGAAAAGATTTTAATTACGATAATGCACGATTCCACGATATAATGTAATTATTCCATTGTATTTCTGTCACAAAATTACTCCTGAGATAATTAAAGCAAATATTTCTACGATTTTATGTAATTTGGTGGTTAATTGAATTTCAAATACGCAATTATACAGCTCAACAATTTGAAGTATTCGCATTAAAACTAGCATGCATTCCATTCTGGTGATGAAATTTGGTGTAAGGGTTACGCTCCTAAGAGCACAGCGAAATGATGTACTATATGCAGTGCAGGGAACTTGAAAGTGCGAATACAAATCATTTATAATACACTCTATTATAATGACGTAATATGATTGTATTTTTGATACAAATATCCATTGCAAAAATATTAATATAACCTGTCGCTATAAAACTGCTCACTATCTACATATTTACAATTATGTGCATACATATTTGATACATTTACTTATGTATTCTGTATTTACTTCATGTGCGAATAAATTTATAATTTGTAAATATATATTTGTAAATTTATAGAAGTAAATTTAACATTTGTGGCGACTTTTTAGAAAAAAAATCTGTCTGCGCAAAAAAATAATATAATAATAATCATACATAAATAGAAACTGTTATATAGGTTTCTGCAGAGCTTCGCCTGCATACTTGACACGTCAATTTCACCTGTTTTTTCTGCTAGTGAAGGGTTTTCCAATAAGAATGATATGATTTTGTAATGATGTAGTAACCATGGTAATAAAGTTATACCTGTCACTACTTGTCATTTATGTTCACTAAACTCTAACAATTTATTACGGCTAAATACTCGCTCCAAGAACGTTTGGTTATTGTTAGGGGTCGCCAAGTTCTTGAAAATTTCAAGATCTTGTCTTGATTTCAAGACAAGATCACGAAAAGTAATTCTGGATTTCAAGACAGGACACGAAATTTTATGTCAATACCAAGATTTCTTGTCAACAAAACAAGAAATCTTGAAATATCTTGACTAACAAAGAAAACGCTAAAAGCTATTTATTTGTGAAAATAGTAACATATTTTAACACAACATAACATATTTTAATTTATTGAACACATATTTTTGCTAGAACGATTTTCACAAAAATGTAAATTCAAAATAATAAATGATAACTAAAGTTGCAAACTAGTTTTTAAATATAAAATTTAACACATTTTTAAATCGGAATTCCTAGCCATGAATTAAGACACACACAGGGCCTAGCCGATTTCTTGGCTTTGATATTGTTAAAGCTGCTCTTGAAAATAGCCTTTCCGCAGGTACAGATGTTGCTGGCTTTCCGAGAAAATCTTTGGCCATTTTCGATAACGACGGGTAGACATTCTCATGCCTTCTCCACCAATCAAGTATATTCTCAGAATTTTCTGCCCTAGGCTCATTTAAATATTTTTCAATTTCATACTTCCAAGGTCCTTACTTATCATTATTAGCTTTCTTAAATAGGTACGTAATATCTAAACCAAATTCGTTATCTTCTTTTTCAGTGCTGGTGCTGGTGCTGGTTCTGGTATTGGATTCTGTAGATCATTCTCGAATTTATTAAAGTAGCTAGGTTTAAATATTTCTTAGAATTTTTAAACTGCCTCTGATCGTAGAAGCTTTCCCCATGAAGAAGGGTAAAATACTGCGACTTTATGTCGAGGATCTAGAATAAGAAATATACGATATATCCAATTTGTTTTGTTATAGTGTTTCAGTATTTTATCGCAGCTTGAATGCAGTACATCATTTGCTCATCGGTAGCGTCTCTATCAACTTTATTATCAAGTTTGTGAGCCCATATTTCTACTTTGTCTAAAAGTAAGTTGATTCCAATTACGACCACTGGGAGTGTGCAATATTGTTCCTCTTCGAGTATTGAAGAAAGTGTTTTGAAGCATCTCAGATACTGACAAAGCTTACTGATCAGAACCTTTATCTGATATCTTACAATTATTTAGATTTTCGATGTTATCGCAAAATATAGTTAAAGCATGTTTCACACATAAACCCCATGTTAGCATCTCGAAAGTCGCATACCATCTTGTAGGCACATCTAGTTTTGGCATAGTCATCTTACAGTTTACGGCCTCGCAAGCACTCTTAAGTTTAAGGTGCATTTGCTCTGACTTTTTGATTTTTTTACAAGGTATCTAATTTTACTTACAGGAGATTTGAAATCAAAATCAGTATCATTTATATCATTTTCGGCTTCGATCTCCTTATCCAAATACTCCAGATCCTTTTCGATGTATATACTGTTTCGATTTGGTTCAACAACTTTCACAAAATCCTGGACAACTAAGTTTAGAATATGTGCGAAACATACAAAATGGTTATTTTTAGAATCAAAAACGGAAACTAATGTTTTCAAAGAACGCATCATTGTAAAGTTAACAGCCGCATTATCAGTTGTCACTCCTTGAATGCAGTTAAGCAAAGCATAAGATTTTAGCACCTCAAAGAGAATGTTGGCAACAGATGTACCTGTATCGCTTCCCCCAGCAGGCACTAAGTCATGTTTCACTTTTGTCATTCTCACTCGCAGTAATCGTAGTCGCGTTAGTCTCCCTGATCATTTCGCATTTACTGAAAGCGTAAAGCTTACGTTTCTGTCTACTGCTTGTTGGTAAATATTCTGAGCCACAATCGGAGGCAAATGGCTCAGCAGACGTACTGTTTACTGAAGAGTCACTGTCACTCATGGTAAAATACGAGATAATATTAATATAATCTTACTTTTTATCGCCACTATTCACAAACTGGCATCAAAACTATGTATAACAAAACAGGTAAGAACTTTGTAATAATAACCTTACTTAACTAAACTAAACGGGGTAAAGTGTGCAACTGAAATGCGCGACGTCATTTGCATTCGTCAGAAAACAAATAAAGATCGGGGAACCGCCAGATTGTTGTGTTAGAACGCAACGCAATAAATAATTCGCCGGGGAATCACCGGTCAATCAAGCAATTTCAAGATCTTGAAATTTCTTGATTGATGATAAGATATAAGATGTCAAGAAAACGTCAAGACAAGATTTTTTTTCTTGATTTTTTCTCAAGACAAGACAAGAAATTGTTATCAAGACAAGAATTCTTGTCTTGTCGACCGCAAGTTATTGTCTAAAAAATTATGTGAACACTTTTCGCGCACTTTCGGAAAACTTTGGTCTAAATAATCGCCATTCTGTGCTTGTCATTCGTCGCATCCTCGAAATTTGAAAGTAATTTTAGTCTTCACGATGTAAAACCCCGAAATGCTAGAACTGTTGAGATTATTGCTGTTGTAAGAGGTAGTGCCACAGAAGGTCCAAATTTATCAATTCTTCGTGGTGCTCAAGAGTTAGAACAAAAAAACAACTTGGCGAATTTTGCAAAAAGATTTAAATTTACACTCATATAGTATGGTTTTGACCCAAGAACTAAACTGGACCATCGTCGACGCCGCGAATTTGCTGCTTGGAGTTCAGAACGACTTGAAAAGGATCGTCATTTTGCGGAAAAAAATATCTTTTCAGATGAAGCTCATTTTTGGTTAAGTGGTTACGTGATAAATAAGCATATTTGCCATTTTTGGCGTGAAAACAATCCACAACAGATTCACGAGAAGCCTTTGCATCCTCTGAAGGTAACTGTATGGTGTGGTGGTATCGTTGGACCATTTTTTTCTCCAAAATGAGGTTGGAGATTCAATTACAGCGAATGGTGAGAGACACCGGCAGATGTTGACAGTTTTTTATGGTCAAATTTAGATGCTCTTGATTTAGAAGATATGTAATTACAGCAAGATAGCGCTACTACTCACACTGCTCATGAAACTATCGCTATACTGCAAGGAAAGATTGCAGAAACGATAATTTCCACTGTTCCCTTACCTCCAAGAAGCTGTAATTTGTCTCCTTTAGATTACTTTTTGTGGGGTTATTTCAAATCTAAGGTTTGTACAAACAGGGCACAAACACTTGATGCTTTGAGATTGAACATTGAACGCTGCATTCGTCAGATTACGCCCGATTTATTGCACAAAGTCGTTGAAAATTGTATTCATCAAATTCACTCGTGGACACGCAGCCGAGATGGATATTTAAATGAAGTGCTATTCAAAACATAAACCTTAGCGATTATACTTTAAGATAATATAAGTGTGGTCATATCTGAAATCATTTCTATTTTACTTCGTTTTAAAATCATATCATTCGTATAGTTATTATTATACAGCGTTAGTAAAAAGTCCCGGAACGGTCGAATAACTTTGTTATTTGAAAATTATGATTTCTGAAATTTGGTATGGGGGTATAGTTAATATAAATGCATTTTATGCAATACAGTTTATATTTTTTTCACTTCCGGTTTAATCGGCAATACGTCCAACTTTTTTTTTTAAACAGAACGCCCAGATTTTTTTAACACTTTTGAATGCAAAATAAAAAACTACGTTCAGGAAGTATTAAGATGTTTATTTTTATTCACAAGAAAACAGTTAAAAAATTAAAACAGTGTCCTAATACAGAAAAATCAAGATACCTGTCTATTCAGGTTGCGATTACAGTAATTGTTCAAAATGCTCTCCATTTACAATTTGACCGTTTACATTTTTGTCGAATTGTAAATGGAGAGCATTTTGAACAATTACTGTAATCGCAACCTGAATAGACAGGTATCTTGATTTTTCTGTATTAGGACACTGCTTTAATTTTTTAACTGTTTTCTTGTGAATAAAAATAAACATCTTAATACTTCCTGAACGTAGTTTTTTATTTTGCATTCAAAAGTGTTAAAAAAATCTGGGCGTTCCGTTAAAAAAAAAAAGTTGGACGTATTGCCGATTAAACCGGAAGTGAAAAAAATATAAACTGTATTGCATAAAATGCATTTATATTAACTATACCCCCATACCAAATTTCAGAAATCATAATTTTCAAATAACAAAGTTATTCGACCGTTCCGGGACTTTTTACTAACGCTGTATATTATACTTTAGTTATTACTTTGCCTGTATTGCTATTAATTAAATCGTAATCAATGCAATAAAGGCTTGGCAAAACAGTATGGTTTTTATAATTTCGTTTATTCTATACATTTTAGTACTTTTTATCGAAACAAATACATACATATATCTAATTTTTGTTCATACTATAATTTAATCGATTTTTCTGAACAAAAGCGAGTATTTATCA
The DNA here is from genome assembly GCA_004785975.1 of Popillia japonica. Taxonomy (NCBI): domain Eukaryota; kingdom Metazoa; phylum Arthropoda; class Insecta; order Coleoptera; family Scarabaeidae; genus Popillia; species Popillia japonica. The sequence continues at coordinate 23,256 of SMLS01066360.1, forward strand.
TATCTCTGGCATATTAAAATTACATATGTATGTATATCGAATGTACGCTCTCACATATATTTGCAATTAATTACTTAGATATTTTCATTGACCGTAATATTCTTGCGCATAATATTACAGTGACATTTACAGTTATTAAACTGGATTCAAACAGTTCATTCGGTTCTTTCTTTGCATGCCGTTTATTTTCAAATCGACCTTCACCAAATCTCCTGGTATCTATCGATCAAAAAAGACTAAAACACAAAGATCACGACTGCACCCACATCCACAAATGCCACGGTTCTGTTACATGCAGGAAGTGTGAAATTAATCTTGTATGAATTATGATGTATAGGTGTTCATAATGACTAAAAACAGCCATACAGAAGCGAGGGTTTAAGACGTTATAACAGCATTTAAAATGAGTTTCAACTAACTAATACTTGGTTCCTTCGTTCAGAAACGTGTTTTATGTCCAGGTAGACCGAAATAACCATAGTGAGTATCCCGTCAGCGAACCACGAGAGTACTCTATTATGAAGTCATATTTAATTATAACAGAACAAACAATACCGTTGAATCGGTGAATTTTTTGTTGCCCTTCCTCCGTCTCATGTGAAGCGGATAATTGTATACATAACTTAGCAGGAAGTAAACGGACGTAATTAACGAAATACGTAGTTGGAGTCGGCTACAGGATAATAGCATATTTTGGCGCCATTGCATGTAGGTGTTATTATGCAACGCTGTATTAATGTCTCCAAACATTTTCAAACAAACTTCGGTTATACTTAACACTGAATTAATTAATCATGCAGATATTATTATTACACGTAAGTTTTCTATGTAAATTTAATTTGACATTTTTATTGATGCAACTTGATTAATTGTTTTAGTAATTTGTGGTGATGTTTGTCATAATTGCTTAATCGCTTGCTTTGACAATTAAGCAATTCCGCGTTGGTTACTTGTTGCGACCTGAAGATCTACATATTGTGCCTTCTTACATGAGTTATAAATTACTAAAATTTGCCGGCAACTTTAATAAACTGTAATAGCTGTGATAGTTGCAAAGAGGGTATTTCTCCCTTATTAACAACAACTTTGGCGAAATAACAGGCACCAATTGCTGCAATAGCCGTGCAATTGGACATCAGATTTGCTAGATTTTCGTTCTCTCCCCGCAAAAACTGCAATCGCTATTGTGTTCATGTATTCTCCAAGGTGGCGGTGCCCTGTGAGAAGACCCACAAGTACACGTACTTTGTTCCTACTTAGTTCTAGCATGGGCCCTGCTCTTTGCTTATTAAAATTTCCAAGGAATACCTTGGAGCGCCTCAGACCAGAAACATTTACCCACATTGTTGCTTTGAGCTTCTCCTCCCAGTCTTTGAGTTCTTCTTTATAGGTGCTTATCTCTGTTCAACAAAGCGGTTCCAGTTTCAGAAATGATGTTGTGGCGGCCTGCTTTGCTAATAGATTAACTTTCTCGTTGGCACTGATTCCAGTGTGTCCAGAGAAGGATAACATTGCAACTAATTGGAAAGATTTTATTTTATCACAATCAAAACTCTTTTTGAATTTAGAGACCAAACACATCTGTATTTTAAATTTTGACCGGAATGGTTCAATGTTGTGGTAAATGTTTCATATATACCCATATATTCATCTTTTATTACAGACATGTACATATATTTATATATACAAGGTGTCCAAAGTTACCGGTGCACTATTGCTATCTTAGTTATTTCTGTAGCTACGATTTCAGTTA
>ML218316.1:12902-59124 GCA_004785975.1 Popillia japonica
CTAAAAATTATACACGGTAAAGTCCGGCACTCTCTATCACAAGGATCAGCAATATATATTCATATGAACTCCATGACCTATACCGGTTGCTGAGCCATCTCCGGTGCGATTTGTGACATCATGTTTGTCAAATCTGTTTGACATTTTGAATTAAGTTCCTTGCCTAATATCGGTTTAACAACCAGTCCTTTTTTCTTTGCTTCTGACAAGATTCGCACAGGTTGAAGTAAAGTGTAACGAGCTCAGCTGTCACATTTTTGTATTTTGATTTTAGCTCTTTCATCATTCTGATTCGACCCCCATGACAAATAGTAAGGTGACAGTCGTGAATTATTGAAATCTTCCTTCCAAATGAATATAAAAAATAATTGATACCAAAGGACATGACATGGCGGACGAACTTGCAGCACCATCCGCGGATATACATTTCATTGGACTCGAACTGTTCTTAGGCGTGTCAAAGCGCCAGCTCAAGAAGAATCTTAGCGACTGGGAAGCAAAAGAAATGGCATCTCGGGAGGGAAGACACCCGCACAAACACAGTCGAATAAATTTATGAACTTCTCGCCAAATAGTAATAAAAACTTCTTGATTTAAGAAAATCAGACTTCAGAACCCTCATGGGCCTACTTACTGGTCATTGCCCTCTAAATTACCACCTCAAAAAGGTGGGAAAACCGATCAAGACAAGTGTCGATTTTACGAACTAAGAACTAAGAGCATCTTCCACAGGCCAATCTAACGCCCAAGCAGATTAAGGTCTCGGCAGCCAAACTAATCATGGGATTCGGAAAGTTATCATTGATAAATAAATAAATAAATATAATCTTTATTGAAGTTATGAAAAATACATTGAAGTAGTCAAACGTCAATTAAAAAAAAAAGCAGAAAAAAAGCGGGTTAACAATTTAAGAAATCGTTTAGATTGTAAGGTTCCAAATCGCAGAGGAAATTAAAGAGCCTACTCCTGAATAGTTAACCCTAAGGAGCTAAGAGCTTTCATATCTGTGGGAAGTGCATTAAACAATTTTATACCAGTACAGGAAAGATTATTCTCAGTTAAGGTCAGATGGTGTTTTGGGTAGCAGTAATAAAATCTATTGAGCGTAGGGTACACATGCGTAAAGGTATGTTCTTGAAATAATTGCTTATTTTTAAACAGAAAAATATGAACTTCAAAAATATATATTGCAAAGACAGTTAAAACGCGACTGCGTTTAAAAAGGCTTCTGCAGGACTCATTATAGTTTAGGTGAAACATAGCTCTTAATATTTTTTTTTGCATTACAAAAACTCTTGATAAACTTGATAAACCGCCACCCCAAACAATGATGCCATACCTCATATTTGAGTAGCAGTAGCTATAATAAATTACACGCAATACAGACTCGTCCACCAAATCTCTCATTCGACGTATAGCGAAAATACATTTACTTAAGTTGTTACACACGTTGTCAATATGTGAGTTCCATTTTAAGTGCTCATCGACAGCGAGTCCCAGCAGACGAGCCACAGCCTGCACGCGGTAGGTATGGTTATTAATGACGATATCTGATGGGTAGGTACGGGATTTAGTCTTAAAAAGTATGATCTGTGTTTTATCGTGGTTAATGGTTAAATGATTGCTCTTAAGCCATTCGTCTAGTAGAGCTAAGTAGTCGCCACAGGTTTTAGTAACAGCGTCCAAAGTCTCGCCCAACACAAGAAAGGTGGTGCCATCAGCGTAATTAATTGTCAGGAAGGATACATATGACAAATATTATTCCATTGCTATAATTGAGGCATAATAATTTTACAAAAAGTCAAGATTCTACTTCAACGTAGATACTTAAAGGTTGAGTTTTGTCGAGTGCATTAAACTCTTCTAAATCTCATCCCTTTTTGGTCCACCAGTATTTTGTTCCTTATGGCTTGGAAGTAGCACTCTGAACGATTACTTAGTAGTTTGACCGACACACTGTCAGTTGTGTGATCTATGTGCACTAAGAATGGCATGTCCTAGTAGCACTTCTATTGAGGCAGTTGGGTAGTTGTGAAGCACTCCTGCGATCTCCATATTTACACGGTCTTGAAACATGATTTGCGTCGTGTCCACGTTGGTTTTTCACGATAATACTAAGGCAATGTAGGTGTAGTTTTAGCTTAAACTTGTAGGGTTTTACAAAACGCCTTTTGGTATATCGAAAAATTCATTTTGTCTCTTTCGGGAACTTTGTCCCGTTCCAGGTCAGTTTTGTTAAGGATTAATTTTCTTTTCTTGTTCTCATCAGCTAGCTGTATGTTAATTATCTATGGTAATACTATAACAGCGATTTTAGAAAACACATACAGTAGAAATACACAACAAGAGCTGCACAGGTTATCTTGACAAATAACATAGTGTAGAAACGGCAGGTTTTTGCAATCATCATAAACGATTGTGTTCATTATTTTATTTAAAAATTAATCAATCATTTCTGACTTTATGTGCAATTTTAGATGGACATTATACTGTTGGGTTGAATGTTTATGCAGCATATTTACGTTAGTATGTGAATAGATTCAATGGTTATCCAAATGTATGTATGTATAATGTATAAAACAAATTCAAAGCATACCGATTTGCTTTCTTATTATTCCAGCGAAATGTATGTAAACAGATATACCCTTCCACAATAACAATATTACCCTGTTGTGATGCCGTCTAGACCTATTTATCAATTCTTCTTATTGCAGTAGATGATGCCAAGAGTCTCCGGGATGCTCTATAAAATGTATTTTCATTTCTACATTTCGGAATATTTTATTTTCAAACGTTAAAGAGAGGGTAAGAACAAATGAAAAGCACACTATGTTCCTTTTCGTTGCGATTCATAATTATCTTTGCCCTGCATGGATTGCAGTTTGAGAAATTGTGTGACACAAAAGCATTTATATCAAAGATGCGGAATAAATAATGTATACTGGTTCCAAGAAATAATTGAAAACTGTTTAATGAAAATAGATGACACAATACATTTCTTCTTTCGAGATGTTTAACGAGTCGATTCTGACGAAGCAGGAAGCTACAAATGATTAGTTCTATTCTCACATGAAGGCTAATTATAATAAGAAAAATATACACAAGTGGCGTTTTAGGTTTCATCTCTTTGTCAGTGTAAGATATGATTTTATCGTATAAACACCCACTTACTGTTTAGTTTCATTTAGCTAGTGTAAATTATTTAAAATCTACCTATAGTAACTACAGTGTTCTATCAGTATAAATTACTGTATGCTGTGGATTTCAGCTTACGTAATGCATTCATTCCAACTATATATCAACAAAATTTATAAGCAACCTATGCTCTTAGTAAAACATTACGATTGTAAGTTAATACGGATTGAATAATTGCTTCTGGTAATTAAAAGAAAATGAATCCACTTATGACCAATTCAATCTACAACCAAGGTAGCCGCAACTTGACAGTTGGGGATCTGCTTGATGGCGAGCAAGCTTAATGTATAGATTATAATTAGGCTTAGGATAATTATGCACTAAAAAACTTCAAAATATGCATTTAAATATGCACCAATAATATCAAGAATATGCACTTAAATATGTATTAAAAAATTAAATAATAGTTTAGTAGTTTTTTATATTATAATTATTGTTCCCTGAAAAAAAAAAACAAAATTAATGATACTATAAAAACTAGTTATAAATACATTTAACAATAACATGGTCCAACAAATATTCCTAAATAAATCTGTGCCTATTGGAGGCTAGAATATGTTTGTATTGCGAAAAAATTCTTTCGACATTGCACGACATGTTCATTTTTTTCGTTAAAGATTGCCCTATTTTGCAACACTTCACTTATATTCTTTAGCTCTTGATACCTGGTATTTTTTGACAGAACTACATTTAATTTATTGACGAAACAGTTTTTCTGGAGTTTCGATAAACGTTTAAGTATGTCCTCTATTTCTCTCTATTTTAATGCTGTCTTTTAGAGGTAACCCTGTAGCTTCCGTGTAGAGATTGCCGTGGAAATGCACGGCAGATTAGCACGAATAAAAATCAAATGCCTAATTTTCTCAGAATACCTTGTGCTTCCTCAATACTCCGAGCTTCTTCAGAATAAAATTCACTAAGAGTTTTCTTAAGAATCTCAAAATGTTCAGCGTAATATACGCAGAGTCGATCCAAGTTCGCCATTTCGTAATGATTGGCGAGGGTGGAAGTGGAATGTCTTCTCCAATTTCTCGGAACCTCTGGACACGACTTGATGCTCTTTTTTGCAGACGATATCAGCATATTAATATTAAAATTTGGATATAAAGTACGAATTAATTCAGCCACTCGGTGGAAACCATGTGGTACACAGGTCACATGTATCATGATTGGATACAAAACCTGTAAGCCCCTCATAGCGTTGCACATGTATGGTGCCGCATCACTAAAAACAAGTAGTACCTACTTTTTCATATAAAATCTCAGAGGGCCACAATAAACTCAGAAAATCGTTGAAAAAAGCAGCGTCTGTTGAATGATTCACTTTATCCAATACTTTTAAAGTCAGCACATATGATTTATCTCTTTCTTCATTAACTCCTAATATACAAAATATAAAATTTGCGATGCATCTCTGTTCCACATAAGTGGTTTCATCAACGACAAATAAAATGATCTTTTACTTTTTTCCTTAATTTGTTTATTGTTGCGTTATACAAATCGGTAACACAATATTTTCGTCATGTTGGCTCGTCTGGAACGCTTTGTTTCGTATGCTTTTCCATAAAATTGCAAAAATTCATTCTTTAATTTAACTAACGGACTGTCAGCGCAAATAAATACAAAGTTGTTCGGCAAATATCGAGTGTTTAGGTCCAGGCTAAATAGTTATTTAATACTTTCGCAGATTATTTAATTATCTCCTACAGAATATTTCTTTGCATTTCAAAACAAGAAATAATAACATATTTGTAATTTCAACAGAAAATATGCACTAATGCTCTAAAGAACGAAAATATGCCTTTATCGAAAAAAATACCTAAAATATGCATTTGCATATGCAGATATATAAATGCATATTTATCCTAAGCCTAATTATAGTGTTACTAAGAATATGTTGTTCGAGATATTTTGCTTAGAGTTGGAGTTTTCTTCTGCATTAACAATAACATTTATTTCTCAATGTAAGCTGGCAACATTACTATAATTTTTGCGCACCAAATAAACAGAATCAAACCAGTGACCTGCATACTAAAAAATAGATGGGTAAAAATCGAATGTCATTTAAAATATGTATCTCTTTGTGAAATATAATAACTTTGCTGGAGATTTTTTATAGGAAAGTATTTCACGTTTACTAAATTTGTTCCATATTTATGTGCACAACTCACGTCTCATTCAGTGTGTAAGCTGTATAGCACGGACGTATTGGGAACTGTCAGAGTCAGTAACTCGGTAAAATGATACAAAAGTTGTGGCTGTAAAAATGCTATTTGTGTTCCCAAATATCTGTTTATTTGAGCGATATTAAAATAAAATGAATTTTATGATTTCAGACTTTATGTGTATCTAAGTTTCCTTAAACACAAGATATGGAGAAAAGAAGACCATTGTATTCTTGTCGAATTGTATCTAGTCTGTTTGAGTTGACATTTTTATATAGTGTACGTTTCAGGTAATCATTACACTGGTAAACAAAAACCTTTTTTTGTTTTGTAACATGGAAAAAGCAGAGTGGATATTATGTAAAATTACATTTGAAAGTAGAAAATAACCTTGGATTTTCTCTATCAGCCCTACATTGTTTGCAACAAAGTGATGTGTATATACTGAATATATCAATAATCGCCGGTTTTTACTGATATTTCAAAACGTTGTGGTGGATGTTTTACGGGGATATCTCTGTAGTATCTCGAATTAATGTTCAGTAGTCATTAGCAAGCATACTAGGACTCCACTTGCCCTGCTAACGCTTTTCAATGGTTGGGATGTCCTGATAGACATGTTCGTCACTTACAGCATCCAAATTGTCCGGAAAGAAATCGATATGAGCATCCAGAAGTGAATTTTTAGTGATATGTTACATCCCATTGCTCTGGAGGCACTGAGCACTTCAGTTACGAGATCTTCGTAAATTTCAGCTCTGATATTTCCAAGAAACTTAGTCACAACTGTTTTAAAAGCTCTTCAAGCTCAACTTTGGTCAGCATTTTGTCAAATTCGCCGTCGTTTATAACTTTTCGTATTTGTGGTCCCACAAATATGCCCTCTTTAATTATTGCCTCACTGACTTTCGGAAATTTCTGTTTGAGGTACAAGAACCCTCTACGTACCCTTTCGAATGAGTGTTCCAACAAAATTTTTCATGGGACCAACCAGTGGGTCAATCGCAATATTTTTAGACCCGGCGTTAGTGTTTAAAGTGGTGGCCATTATTTTTGTATATAGTGACGATTTCGTGCACGACTGTCGCATTCACACAGAAAACAACAGTATTTTGTATATCCTAGCTGCAACCCAAGAAGAAGCGCTATCTCTTTCAAGTCTCCGCAGATTGGTCAACCATGGTCTTTATAAGGGATGTGTTCCAGGAGACATCGCATATTCTCGTACGATTCTTTCATATGAACAGCATGAGCTATAGAACAAAAGGGTATTTACTGTCATTGTGAAGCAAAACTGCTTTTAGGCTAAGTTTAGAAAAATCAATGACTAGGCACGAATTGCTTGGTTCATTTTTCCCAAATACCAAAGACCCTTGTTGGAAGAAATAATGTGTAAGTTCTTTTTCACGTTTTCGAAAGTTACTTAGATGCTAGGAACTCTGCCTGTGATTTTCCTAGATTTAAATCTCCAACTAAGTCATCAAGTTCAGCCTGTGTAATCAATTGTGGTTCTATTGAACATCACCATGATTGAAAGGCCTTAAGGCTGATGGCAAATTGGGATTCTGGGCAGTATGCTTCGATTTTGGTCAAATCACCTGTGTGTTAGTGTGGTAGAAGTAACAATTTGTGGCATGATCTTTCGGCTATCTCCACACTATTGATACTGCGAAGTGCATTTTAAGATTTGCACCTGTCAACCAACTTGTTAACAACCTTACACAGGTGTTGCAGCATATATGAGGGGCCCATGACTTATCTTGATCTTCCAGTTTAAGTCCAAAATAAAAGTTCGTAAGCTCTTCATACAAGTTGGGTGAAAGTAGCTTTTTCAGTTTTAAAAGTTATATCCCCACACACATAACAAAAATTGCTGGCATCAACTACACACTGTCTAGGAATTGTGCTTACTTCTTAATTCACAGGCAATCACTAGAACACAAACAAATATGTTCTTAGGATGCCGAAATACATCAGAAACACTCAAAAATGTCTGTGTCACAAAAGTGTGTTTAATAGTGTTATTATTGATGCTTAAATGTCCGAGGTTTTTTAAAAAGAATCACTGTGATTATTCTGATTTAGTTTAAGATTTGATTTATTTTTATTGACGACTGGGTTCGGGTCAGGTCTTTAAATCATCTCCTTAACACCGCGGCCTATGGCCTATTGTACTATTCCGCGTCTAGGTAATTTCTTTATATAAAGAGGTCAGTTTTACGAGGTTTAATAACCTGCGTGGTAAATCTCTTTCCGGTAGACCTGTTAGTAGATTAGGTGGTCCCAACAATGACAGTTTCCGTTGTTCCAATGCAGCACATTCAAATACAACGTGGTAGGTCCTATGCTTCTTCTCGTTGCATAGTCTGAAAATAGATTCATCTTTAGAGATGGCGATTCTCTGCTAACCTGTTAGCAGAATCATCCCTATTCTAAGCTGTACTCGGTTAAGAGCCACCACATCTGCTGCTAAATGCTGTAATGTGTGCCCCATCATCCGTTCGCTGTGTAACTGCCCTTCAATGTTGTTTCAGTGTATAATTCTAGTTATTGCCAGACCTGCTTCTGGTCTAGTGAGTATTGTTGCATGGCCTTTTCTTGCCAGTTCGTTTGCTAATTCATTGCCTGGTATGTCCTTATGTCCCAGCACTCACACCAAAGTAACGTTGTTATGTTTTGCTACGGTTCTTAGATTTTTCGTGTAGTCCCAAGCTAGTTTGACGTTATTTGATAAGATGGTAACGTTTTTTGGGCCGCCTAACTATTCAAAAGCATATGAAGCAATTGACCTCTAGATTGCGAGTATTTCAGTTTGATGCACGTTGGTATATTGCCATAATATGTTTATATTAGGGCAATATACCAACGTGCATGATTCTTCATGATTTAACTTTTCACTATATTTACATGCTCTAGAACCACTTTCAGGTTACTATTTCTATAGTTTTCGAGCTGGTACTTGTATGTTAATTGACCAAGCGCTTTACTAGTTATAACATAAAATAGGTAATTTATCCCAATTTTCTAACTTTGTTCAAATACAGATTCGCGTTTATATGTAATCAACAAATAAATGTAACGGATACTGTTATGTTTATTTGTTAATCGTTACACCAATTAATATGTGTTCTAGGTGTTGATGCTGATGATATTTTATTAATGTGTGTTATTTAACCTATATACACTTTATATATGTTATAACCAAGTTAACAGATTTTTAAAAGCAAAACGAAATGAAAAACTAACCTCAGTAGGTTTGGAGGTTTTAACAGGGCGCCAATATGCAAATTTTGATGGGGTGCATATTTCCCAACACAGAACAACACAGGCTAGGGGTGCAGATTGGTAATAAATAAAGGAAACACAAATTAAATTAATAACAATATTTATTACAATTAAATAATGAATTGTATGATACAATATTAAAAAGAATGAAATTTAACTACAATTTTACAATGAACAAAGTAAATCAAAGGTACATATTAATTATAAAATATGTATTTAACAAGATATGATCGACTACAGTGCAAGTATATACAATAAAAAACTCTGACGTGCATAAGTAAAAACTAATACAGACCAGCTGGTGTAAAATATGTATATTATATCGGTAAAATGGAAAGTTATTATATTATTAAGTTATAATGAGAAATTTAATAAATTAACCGGCAAATAAAGAAGATAATGGAACAAAAAAAACAACCAACCTGACCTTAAAAGAAAAGGAAAACCTTTGAAACGCAGGTTTTTTCAGCTCTGTCTCTCCCCTAGGAAAATGCACCACCGAGTCACTGAATACTGATCAGTTAAAACAAGCATTTGATGGGTTAGCCTCACCACGTGGTAAATAACCTAAAACACACAAAAAGGAAACAGAAACTTTTCCGTGCTAAGATACTAAATTGCCTAAATTTGAAATAGACAATAGATAAATTACTTATTTAGACAAATTCTACAGATGAGAAAGCGATAAATATTATTCAAGACAAGATAAGATAAGATAAGATACTAACCAAATTAGCGACCAGAAACCAACTCCAGTGACTCGTGTGCTTGAATCGGGATCGAGAGAGAGAGAGAGAGAGAGCCACAATTCGGCTTCTCCTAAAAGGTAAGCTCGCATACTCGACAGCCCAAAATCGGAAATTATCCCCAAAAATATTCAGCGTTTTTAAAAAGATGTTTATATACAGCGCTGTTCAAAAGTGACAACATACAGCGTTGTGCAAACGTAACGGTAACGTTACAATGTATTTATTACAAAAGAGCCTCTAACTTTAAACAGTATATGAAAGTTGATACTGGTCTAGTTTGCTATTACTTTGTAAAGTAAACGTACAATGAACAATGTAGGTTTGTATCGAGTTCTGTTATTGACTCAAGCTGACAACTAGGGCTATATCTTCGTTTATTTAATTAAAGTGAATATGTATCAAAATGGATTTACTTTCTCAATTTTTAGCTAGACAAATACCATACACATACATATAAGTATGTATAAGAGTATAAACTAACTTTTATTGTTGTGTTTCTATTGCACACCGCGTGTTCGATCTACTTAGTTGTGCTTAACACACCGAAACAATTAACCGAATTAACCGCTGGGTATAGTAGAAGACAGCAAGATCGGTTTTTAGAGAATTTCTGAAGAAACTGAGATGATGATTAGCAAAAGGTCAAATTTTACAACACGCCCAAATTCGAGAGACACCACTTGAAGTCGTAATTACGCAAGAAATATACATATATCTAGGTTAGAAGAGCACCTGCGATTCAAGTCTTGCAAGTTATGATTTTTTTATAGTTTGCATTATCAAGAACTAAATGAAAATCTATTTGGTTATGAAAGATAACGAGCTACTTTCAGATTTTGGTTCATATATAGTGAGATATGATAACAAATGTATGTACGTTCTACTATATAGCTGCATTTGAGACGTGAGAATGTGTATCCTATACAATGAAGAAAAATGTTTGCATGTCAAAGCTTTCGTAGTGACCTATATATGTATGTATGTACTACATGCACACAAAGAACGTAAACAGATTACTACTTACTCCAATAAAAAAGACTGGTAATATTATTCAAATGCTGTGAATAGTCGTTGGTAGTGTTATTCCATTATGTATTGCATAGGAATTATAATGTTTACAGATAACATTCTAAGACTCACCATATTTCTACATTTCCTTGCAGCATAATTTTAATGATAAAAAAATTAAAAATAGAAGTAGAGCTCGTATTTCAATATTTATATGCGTGTTAATGACTTTGAAGAAGTTTTAATGTATTTTGATGATACACGCTACATACACATAATCTCTTATACGTCCTGCTCTTCGTTAGTATTCAAGTGTTTTGTTGTTAATGAAAATGTTACGGCGTACTTCATATTTCGTGTTAATATCTCGGTTAATTATGATTCCCTAGTGCTTCGCATGAGGTCAAATTATTTTACCAGTGTCTGCCAGTGTTATGCATCTTAACAAAACAATTATAATTTATTTAGATTGGCGCTGTATGTGATGCCATCTCATTTTTAATAAATGCTGGTAAGTTTTATTAAAATACACGCACAATCGTTTATGTTAGAACGATTTTGTACAGGTTTTTTTTTACTTTATAATTCTAAATATCCTCAATATGGGCTAAAATAGCACCGCAATCTCGTACAATGAAATTCGTCTTAAGAGATCATCGATTGTGTTGTATACATATGTAAGTACATAAAGGTGTAAGTGAGAGAATGTTTGATATATTAAAAAAAGTTTAAGAAATTAACTGCATGTGCGAAATCTCTTGTCAAAATCTAGCGACTAACTGGACACTATTTCGTAGAGGTAAACCAGGCTTAATGAAGCGAAACTATCATGCGATTTTATTAGAATTTATATATATTCAGTGACATCAGAAGTGTTAAACCTACAAGGAATCATTTGTTTAACTTGATTTTTTGGCAATGTGATGGTTTAACAATGAAACGATAACATTTGCTAGAAATTTTAGTAACATGTAACACGAAAAAACACTCATGTACACGTCTAGGCATCAATCAAATAAGATAGTCGATATCTGCTGGTGGCATCGTTGAAGGCTGGTGGTTCCAAGCAACTTGAACTTCGTTGATTAACTGCGTCAAAGTTTGTGGAGGATGCTGCAAGGCGCACAGTCTTCTCCGGATCATACCCCACACATGTTCGATGGGGTTAAACCCCGAGGAACGAGGCGGCGACAGCAAACGAATAACGCCTGTATCTTTGAGAAATACTTCGACGAGCAATATGCGGACGTGCTTTGTCTTCCTGAAAAAGGACGTGTCGACGACCATCTAGATAAGGCAGTAAGGTGGTTTGTAGGACAGCATCAACATAACACCCAACTGTCATACTTCCTCGAATAAACTGAAGTGATGCTCGGGTACCATAAGCAATAGCCCCCAAACCGTTACTCCAACGTTCTGTGTACATGCTACTCAACAGCAAACCAAATATCGCGTTGTTCCCCACGCCGACGTCGTACCATGCTATGGCCGTCGTGCATACCTAGACAGAATTGTGATTCGTTGCTGAAGACGACATTATGCCATTCTCCTTCCCAATGCTGCCGTTCTCTGCACCAGTTCAAACGTAGACGACAGTGGTCCACAGTCAAAGGAAGCACTAGTCGTGGACGGTATGAAAAGTGTCCAAAGGCTCGGATGCGGCGATATAGTGTACGCATAGTAACCTTCATGTCCAAAACATTGGTCAGCGATTTGACGGGTTATAGCAAAAAGGTCTCGTAGAGCTATTGTCTGAAGCACCTATCCTGGTTGGTCTCTGTCTACATACGACGGTAAATTTCGCGATAGAACAAACCTCTTGATAGGCAACAATTCTACCCCTGTCAAAGTCACTAACATGGTGCCAAAAAATCAAGTTGAGCAAATTACTCCTTCTGGGTGTAACATTTCTAATGTCACTGATTATATTTATTAATTTATCTATCGGGGTATTAAATATGGATATTTTAACATGCACGTTTTTGATATTGTATAGTGAAACAGTGTGGAATCACTATTATTCGTGGTACCTAATTAAAAATTTTTATATTGTAATAATACATATGTATGTGCATATTTTTTCATATACATGAGACTACTAATTTATGTTTAATATTTTATTATCGCTGATAGTTGCGATTTTTTTTCGGTCGCGGTGTAGAATATTGGGAAATGATAAATCCACACAATTTTGCTACCTTCCTTTGTTCTGCAGTAGGTAGGTTATTCGCATTTAAACCGGTGTGTTCTAAATAATGGTGGCGATCCGGTTCGCTTTGAACATCTGTCCTTCCTATTGTGATTCGACAAATAAAAGTTATTTCTATTTTGATGTAAATTCATGTTGTTGATGCCCTTCCTATTTGTAAAACGGGGAATGTAATATTTTCGACGGAAATGTTGCTTGTAAATTTAGTGTACCGCATCTTCAAGAGTTTTTAATATAATTTTTTTAATATCAGTTTTCGTTTTATACTTATACATACACTGCTCGCGAAAAATAACTTTTACTGGAATATAAATTATACTCCTATCCAAACCTAGCCATATGAATCAAACCTGAAACATGTGATGAATAAAGCCAAGATAGCCGTCTAGGCTTGTAAAGAAACGTCCTGGTAAAAAGTGCGACTGAAATTTGCAATGGTGCATTACCTGTAAACGACGTTACTGCCACATATGTCTCGTTAGCCTGGCGGTTTAAAGCTGGTCTGATTATGCGCCGAACGTAAGGTAAAATCCAAATTATCAGGGCTACTACTACACTATGATCTAATAAAGACCATTTTCCGGCTTTTTCCGGAGAAATTGGAGTTGTAGCTAGAACCAATTAAAACTGGTTTCATCAGACACCTGATGTGGATGTCCATAAGAGCAGATAAGTTCCTTCTCGTCTTTAGCTTCATTGAGTAATCCAATGTAGATATTTCGATCAGTCAGAGTGCAGAATTCTATGTTGCAAACTGTGATGAAGAAGTTTTTCATTGGTTTTGTGGACGCCTCGGAAATACCAACTGGCACTTGGATTGGAGTCTGGAGCAACGGAGAAGTAAATAGCAAAGCTATCACTTTATAGAGCTATTTTTCCATTTTCTATGTTGAAATAATTGCCACCTAGATAACCGCTGAAGGAAGTTTGAAATGCATGCGAACGGTTGCATTTTATTGGATAGGCAAGTTGCCTTGAGGGCAGTGCAAACTCTCAAGTCGGTTTTAAAGTGGTACTGAGGTGCTGTAAAAATCAAACATAACATTATTACGTTAGAATATGATGTTAAAATATTTTGAAATCAGAGACAGTGATATGCGATTGTTCTTGTGTCTGTATCAAAACTCTTGTCAGATCTAATTTTGTTGCTAGGCACCACTTCCGCTGGATTTGCTGAACTGAAATATTGCAAAACTCTTCTGATCCAAGCAATCGAGGAAAGACTTCGAAAAGAGATTTTTGTATGGGCAACATAGTCTGGCTACAGGAATCTAACTTTCAAGTCGGTCAGCTACTCAAACGGCGATGAGCTCGCAATCCCCCACTCGAGATGATTCCGCCTATGAAGAATCAAAAAAGAAACGTAAATTAAATCAATTAAAAAATTGTATCGTCGAATTGAGGAGGCATAACATTATTATCTATGGTGAAAAATATAATTGCTACACCTTACTGTATAAAATAATTTAATTCTGAAAAAGCAACATTAACCTTTAATTACTGTTTCGGTGGGTGTCAAAAATGTAAAAAATAAATTTTGAGTAAAATAGAAGCATCCATTTGCTTAATTTGTATCAACCCTTTTTATTAACAACATGCTGTGGAGCGTCCAAAAACAACCTCATGATATATAATTTGTTTGTTAGGGGTAGGGGGTACGGTTTTTATGCGCACTAAATTTCTCCGTTGATAGCACATACGCGTGAAAATTTTTAATTTGAGCTTGTTAGAAGCATACCCGACAAATTTACTATACCGTGAAAAAAGCTGTATTACAACAAAAATGATGAACCCGAAAAACCGCACCCGTTTCCGTTTATAAGCGCCTCTAAAAATGGTGCCCGGTTTTGTAAACAAAATACAATTAATTGTTACAGTTAGATAAAGTAACTGGGTGGTATGGAACCGAGGGCGCTATAATGCAATACAGACGGAAAAGGATCTTTCTGCTTTTGTTTTGAGATACACAAGGAAAGAATAGCGGCGGTTTTCTTCCGCCTAAGTAAGTTATTTTTTGTTTCGTCCTAACTCAATTATTATTCACTCGAAGGAGATCTTGAAGTTTTACTGGGTCTTCTGGGTTAATTCAATAGACAATATTCTCATCTTAGATGTCTACAATAAACTAGAGAATTCAAGAGAATACTGAACTACTTTGATAGTCAAGTTTTATAATGCAATTCTACACGTTGCAATTTCGGACATAATTATAAAGTTTTGTATGTAGATTATAAAACAGAAGTTAGTAGTTTTCTCAAGTAAATGTAAGGTCTCTTAAAGAACTTTTATATTTCCTTTAATATATTAATTTAATTGAGGCTTTGTTAGTACAGTTATACATTTGATTTGAGTAAAATTACAATCTTGAATAGTTTAGTGGTTTACAGACAAGAATCAATATTCTATTTTAAAGTGCCTACTGCGTATGTTACTATACATACATATACATATTTTGATACTGTAAATTGTGTCGTTCAGTTCTTTAGTCAACGGTCTTACCTACGTTCTTGTGTCCGTTCTAGTTTTTATAAGGCTTCAACAGTACCATCTCCACCAAGCACTAACATAATACATTGTGTATTTTAAGAGCTTTTTGCAACGCGATCAGTTACAATCTTGCCCTAGATTAGGGGAGCTAGGAGAGCATGCTGATACGCTCAATGTCAATAGTATGCATGACACGAGATTTTTAGTATATTTGCGAGCTATGTATGTCTAATAGGTTCCGTAAATATGTATTATTGCAGTCTTATCAACTAGTATATGTATTTTTTTTGCCTTTAAGTAGGTACATATCTATTTTCCAGATATTTTTTACACTTTTAGGTCAAATAAAACGCTATTCGATTAAAAATCAATTTATTCCAGAACCTATATATATATACATACATACATTATTAGTTATTCGTTATAAATTTTATCAGTGGAAGAAATTGACATTTAATTCGTCTCACGTACAACTAGCCATGCCTATCAGCAGAATTATCTAAAGAAAAAGACATTCAGTGAACATATACCGTGTCAACGCATGCGAGCGGTCGATACACTATATTCTACTGGCAAAAATAACTTGTTGCATTTTATTGTTGGTTCAGCGATATATTAGATTTCCTATCGATCGGACGATCGTGGGCAAGAAATTCAAGCTTAT
Organism: Popillia japonica; assembly: GCA_004785975.1. Classification (NCBI taxonomy): domain Eukaryota; kingdom Metazoa; phylum Arthropoda; class Insecta; order Coleoptera; family Scarabaeidae; genus Popillia; species Popillia japonica. Next base: position 28,666 of record ML218316.1, read on the forward strand.
CTATGCAGACCGCGAGCGAGATAGGCAAACAATTGTTGTCGCATGCTAGCATGCGTATTTCAGTTGAATTCGTTTCCGTCCTAGCCCTCACTCTTTCACATATCTCTCAATAAAGCGCGTTCTTACTCGTAGCGGTCGTTTTAAAAATGGAATATTATACGCCGGAGCGGAAACTGTTTATGGTAAGTTAATTTTACGGCGAAAATAACTAGAGTTATGAGTTAGTTAGATCGTTGAACTAAGTACAGTAGAATATAGCCTACACAGGTTAGGTATCGACCGCTCGCAGGTGTTCACACGGTATAGGATTATGTTTATAATTTCACCAACAAAATAAAATATTTTTTTCCTAAAATTGACCGCATTATTTCCTTTTTTAATGTATATCTTTTCATACATTCATCTCTTGTTGCAATTATTTTCTCTTTTTAAAATCTTAACATTTAAAAAAATCAAGTTAGGTCGTAATTCTTAAAAATGGTTAAACAAGGCATTTTCTGCGGTTATGTGTTACAGCGTATTGATGATTATAGAACCGTTTTTTTAAATATTGTCTAGTTTGACCTATGTACCTAACATTTATTACAGTCTTTGTGGCCTAATACATCATTACTTTGAAAAGTTAGTTCGTAAATTTGTAAATAATTGTCTGTTATTGTTAGGTATCAATGTAATGTTTACATCTGATTTTTTAAATAATAATAATAATATCGGCTTTATTAGGCGGTATTCATTTTTAAAATGTTCTTCCATACAACCTGACAATTAACTACAATTTTGACAATACATTTGACATTTCACATTTTGACATTCCAAATCCAATAATTTCGAATACAAAATCGTTCATATCATATACAGATTTAATTTTGTCACTAAGTCGTTGATGTATGAAATTGTATGATATTACTGTTTATAAAATTCTATTGGATGACTATTTTTGTCTAAATACTAAATTTTCTTTCTTAAATCCAGTATTTGCTAATTTAATAGCCTTGTCAACCAAACTATTAATTACGCTTTTTTAAATTTACCAAAGTGTTTGAAAAGTAGTTTAAATATCTATTACAGCTAGTATCTTGTGTCTTTTATCTACCAATTTGTTTTTATGCCCGTGTTATTACATATAAATATAATATATTACCAAAAATTTATAGAATTTTGATTTTCTTTTTCAAATGTTTTGCCGTATCATAATAGTAATTAAATGTGTATAAAACATGCTCAATTTTATCTACCGGTATGCGACAAATGTATGCAATCGTCTAAATACCAATTGTAAAATTTACATAATTTAATATTTTTAGATAATTTTGTTCAAGAATCGATGGCAGTTCCGCATTTCGGTTGGTTTGTATAGTTTGTCGTATTGAAAATAGGTAGAATTTTAGCAAAAGTTTGCATCCAATATGCCCTTATTTTTTGGTAAATTTCTAAATTAAAAATTAAAAATACTAGATAATGTTAAATTTATAGGTATATTTGTGAAAAATGATACTACATGGACAGTAATTAATTCATAATTACGTGGTACCGATTTTTTGTTTATGAATTTAGGGAATTCCTAGGAATTTTTTACGCTATTCTCAGAATTGCCCACAATACTACTAAGAATCGTGTATAAAAATTTTGAAAAATGGTATGTTGGTGATTGAATACAATTTATATGGGTGTCCAGAAGATATTAGATTTATGAATTCCATGTATCCTGTAAATTCGTGGTATTATACAATTATTAAATTTTAAGCCTTTTGAAACCGACTCGTCTATAGAATTATTATTTAACCAACCTATTATTTTCACTTCGAATTTTGTTTGCCGGATAATTTTGTAAATTAATATGGGTGCTCCTGTCATTTAATAATGAGTTCACTGTGGTTACATAATCGGTTTTATATATTACAGTAGTTTTTTCTTTCTCCGCTTTAGTAATTATATTATTCTTCATACGATTTAATTTCGTATTTTTGTTTGTAGTACTATATCTATTTTTGTAACTGGATATTACATTTACTAACTTGTCCGCAATGTGTTTTGTGTATGTGATTCTACTGAATTTTGAATTTTATAAATCACTATTAGAAATTAATTCATCTAATGATATTTTATTATTATCTACTGAAACTGTTGAGCTTTAACCCTAGATTCCAAGCGTTATTCAATAGTCGTTTGTTGCCAGTAGTATGTCAGTTTTCCGTGTATGTTTTACATGTATACATATTATAAAAGATATTTTAAAGACATATTCTAACATTGGGACACTCTTTTTCTGGTGCTGGCCACATATTGGTTTTCTACACTTTACTTCACTTTTGTCATTCCTTGTTTTAATATAAGGACAAAGATAACAATATTTTAGTGTTTCTGCTTGACCAGCATTAGGTGTTATAGCTTGTGAAGTCGTTCCTACAATTTCTGTAAGGATTGTTTCTAATTGGTGGCTTATGGTTGCAATAATCGACCTGTGTTCTTGCTACTGAAAAGTGAGTCTTAAAGCAACCATGCTGGTTTTGACATTTGACACTGTTATGGTGTCAAACTCAGCAAACCATACTAAGAGGGCCTGTGAGATACAGGTCACAAGTGAAAAATTACACGCTACATTTAAAAATTTATACGTCAATTTGATATACACTGGCAATCTAGGCTTTATCGAATAGAGTTTCCGTTGACCCAACAGTGGAAAAATATCTGGAGAATCTTATCAACAGAATTTTTCTCATTTTTAAGCGTTGAAATAAAAACCGTTATTGAGTTTATTAATTGTAATTTTGCCTTAGAACTTTTATGGGTTTTCCACCACGTAAAAGATAAAAAGAGATTATGAATATGTGGAGCAGAAGCACGTCTAATAAACATTTTAAGAAAGGATTTGCAACGAAAACATGTTACAAAATTCATGTATAGTAGAACTATTTAATAAAGATTTGAGAACCATGAAATATTCTGTATCTTTTGTTAGTTAATTTTTTTTGTGTAAATTGCGATCTTTAATAGACAAATATATGTATTTATACAGTAGCTATTGCATTTCTGTGTGTTAGAACTACATAGAGTTCATAGAGTCAAATATACATATTAATAACAAATATTTGTATACAAACAGTAAAATTAGTAACGTATTTTTATGACCTTTATGTACTTATCTTATGTTGCTGACATTATAATTGACCTAGAAGTACAAGAAAGTGTCAGCAACATAAGATAACAGTAAAATATGATTCGTGAATCATGAATCATATTCTATATTACTATGTGCCATTATTTAATACAAGATTGTGTTGAATAAAGCTTAAAAGTCATCTATAAAAAAATACTTGAACTATGAATCACTGAAAAGTTGCATAAAATCCAAGGTCTGAAACTTTATAAAATGTTACTTGTTCAATATACCAAAGAAGGTATAGCATATGCAAAGATTACCGGTTCTTTTAAGGTAAATTTGTCAAGATCAAGATTACTTTACACATTACTTTCAATTTTCGTATCCGTAGTATCTATGTATATCACATATACTCCTCTCCGTAATATCTATGTATATAGATATATTCAGAAATATGAAACTGTCTGTATAAAGTTAAGTTCGTATAAATTCGTTTACGGGGAGGATATTACTCTTGCAATGGAGTATACTATTTCTACGTAGATCAGCGTTCTGTTAAATGTCGTAGTGTCTCAGTACGTTTAATCTGTTTTTGAATATAATTTTATTATGTCTTGGCAGATGTGTTTGTTTATATTAAAGATGTAGACATAAGGGAAATGTTAATGGTATCACACTGTAGACGCACTCACCACAGATAAAAAAGCAAAATACGATACGGTAACATGTCAGCACCTTGGGTGTGTAGTATTTTTTTGGCGGGTCTAAAAATATAATTCCTACACAGCACTTTGTGCAATTTTGCAGAAGACTTTGTAGCCGTGTTACTATTGACAAACATTAGAGAGGTGATTGTGAATAAGGATGGTTAAATTTATAAAAGATTTGATCACCAATTACATATAATTTATTACATTTTATTTTGGACATATACATATTTTGTATTTTCTTATAGTAGTATTTGTAATCTTAAAGTAGAATCTTATCTTATCAGCTGGTAACCTAACTAAAGAGGCCTGGAATGTTATTAGAAAGGATGCAATAGTAACAGAAGTAACTAAATGAATATCTGATCATTTCCCCGACACTGACCCTAACAACCCTTTCGACTTAGTTGATCATTTTAACAACAAATTTTTTGGAGTTAGTTGCAAATCAAGTGTAAGTTCTGATGAAGTGACTAATGATTTTAAAAATTCGAAGACGTGTGAAAACAATGTTTTTGGTTGTCTTACTGATCAGACTGATTGTGAGATCTATAATATAATACCTTATCTAAAAAATCTTCAGCTGAAATCGACGATATACCTTGTTGAATGGTGAAGAAATTTATGAAAAATAGATATTTTTCTACAGAATTAAAGCATTAACTGGAGTACCTCTGGATACTTGTGCATTTTTGAATTCAATGGAAAAGATTCCAGTCTTGTAACTAGGCTGGAAATATAGCAGATAGGACAAGTCATGTCATAAAAATGTCAATGTTGTGTTCGTTTGTCTTCTATGGTTATTATAACGCTAGAAATTCCAACTTGACAGTTTTTCTCTCAAACTAGTTTGTCTTCATAAAATATTCTGTGTACTCGCTGTTATACCAAAACAGAAATTCTTCATCACTTTAATAATACTGCAATTAGTTAAGCAGAACAATGTTTTCTTACTCAACTGTTGTTAGTAGTTCAAGCCCCACAAGTGGAATGATTGCAAAGTTTTGATTATGTACTATACATAGAGTATAGCAATCGTAGCTTATATCATAGAACATAAAGAAACACACACTTTTAGTTTATTACGTATATATGTAATACAGTACCTACCCATAAAATACCTATATATACAGGTTACTAACATGTGCCTACTACAGTGCTATGAAATAAGAATAAAAAATGTAAAAATAATAGTATTGGAGAAAATGCAGTAGTAATTGTAGAAAAACTGCGGAAATCATCGCTTACAATACTCTAAGAATTTTTTTATTACACAATTTCTGAATTAAAAAACGATTTTTAGATACGTTGGGGTAAAAAGAACTAAAAGTCTTTTTGAATGAATGGTCACAAGACCTCGTTCGGAAATTTATATAAATCCGAGTAGGTAAATTTGCAGTTTTTTGGAGTGGCTATATACACGGTGGCGCATTAGTGCGTGGAAGCTCAATATATCCGACATTATAAAAGTTATTAAGAAATTATTGAGAAAAGTTGTAGATATTAGCAAGCTCCATGTCTTAAAATTATTTCCACATATCCAGGCTGTTTAACTTATATATTTTTTAATGGAACGCTATACATTTATTTGCATTTTTAAATTATTTGCGTACTGCACTAGTATGGTCGGTTAACCTGGCCGACCAACGCCAACAGATATTGGTTTGTACCTGCAGTAGCAGATACAAACCGGTTAAAAGAAATATTTAATACCGATTTATACGATAATAACGCAATTTTTTATTCTAAATTTGATATATCTTCTAAACCCAAAGAGTTCTGCGTAACAAAAATGAAAGTGCCGATAAATACGAGGCATGGCAATTAAATTCCGAGAATCTAGTTGTGATGTACGAACTGGCAACGGCATGCCTGGCGCACATGTTTATGATTACAGTGGTTCTTTCTCTCAGTCGCAGAGAATAGTTCATGGTAATCGAATGTGTGCTTTGTTTTTTACAGCTGTTCTTCGGATTCGAGTTTTTTAACTCGGTCGAAGAAATGACTGACTCCGGTTTTGATCCAATTTTTGGTCATAAGTGGTGAAAAACCTGCAGAAACCTTGTGAAAACTATGGCAGGTGTATGCAGATGAGTGTCTGTCACAAGCACGTGCGCTTGAATGGGCAAAACGCTTCAGAAATGGTCGTAAGTCGTTGAATGACGACTCGCAGTCAGGAGTACCAATTCTCAAACACACAAAAGCAAATGTGAACCGTCTTCCTGTCTGATCGTATCTCTATGATAACCCCCTCTATCGTTATCCCGATAACCCTTTGTGGGTTATCATACGAGTTCAATATAAATAAAGAAACAATTAGGAATATGTTCCATGAAAATTTGAATATGCAAAAGCTCTGCGCAAAGATAGTGCGCAAAGTTCTCACAATGGAACAAAAACAACTGCACAAATCAATTTGTGATGATTTGTTGTCTCGCATTGAGAGTGAAGGAAGAGACTGGATGAGCCGTGTAGTCACTGGAGATGAATCCTGGATATTCATATATGATCCTGAGACCGGTAGATAAAGCCTATAGTGGGTGGAAGAGGATGGAGAACGTCCAACAAAAGCAAGGATGTCAACATCAAGGCTGAAGGAAATGCTGATCATTTTCTTCGATATTTATGGGATTATTCACCGGGAATACATCCCTGAAGGACAGACAGTGATTGGAGAGTTTTATGTTCTAAATCTTGGATCGGCTGCGACAGCATGCTGTCCGTAAACGACCCGAACTGGTCGTAAACGGCTGACTCTTGAACCACGATAATGCGCCGAGTCATTCCTTCTTGTTTGTGAGTGAATATTTGGCGAAAAAAATATTTCAACGTTACCGCATCCTCTTCTTCTTATTCCCTAAAATGAAGAGTCACCTCAGGCGTAGAGGTCGTCAAGGAGACTGCGACCGTCGTCTTGAAAAGCCTAACTTCAGAAGATTATCAAGGCTGCTTCCAATTACGGGAAAAACGTTGGGATCGTTGTTCTGAGTTGGGAGGGGACCACTGTGAAGGCCGTTAATAAAGTTTGGTTGCTAAGTTGATTTATGAATGATATGTAATTAATATATTTTGCAATATATGCTGCTTTGGAAAATTTATGTCTTTCTTGCAGCAATCATGTGTAAATTCGTCCTAGGCTGTTACTGCAACTAAACTCGGCAGGGTATATATGTGAGATTCTTCAAGGAATGAAACTTTCTAATTATTATTTAAATAATTATTCTGCAGTAGTGGTTGTAACTATAAAATACGTTTCTACTATAAAGCAGAAATAATTAATACGTTGCTTAGCAGATTTATTTTAAGTATACGTACTCCTAAAATTATTACTTTCAAGGTTTTCTAATATAATTCAAATGTAAGTAAGATGATCGGTGTGTAACTGAACCAAACAATGTTAATGCGTGATATCGGACTAGATATATAACTTATCAATTTACTAGATGTGACCAATTAAAGTTTCAGGTTACCCAAACGTCCGGGTTGTACTAGGCAGTGTTGACAGGGCGTCCGAGAGTTAGTAGGGTAGACCAATTGCTGTTAATGCTTCGGGCACCTTTAAACACACAAATATTACGTACACATTAATGGAAACTTTATAGGAAGTGTTCAAACAATCTCAGTATACAGTTACCAAGTATGCAGTTTTGCGACTTATTCAGGAAACTATGTCCACAGGTCAACGTTAAATTTGTATTGTTTTATACCTATAGAGACAACGTACTAGATAAATAATATGTTAAACGGATTCTCGTCTTATTGTTTGTGAGTTTTGTAGAGGTTACAATACAATGAACTGGTCTTAAAAACTTAGGGTAACGTTCTTCTGTGAAAATGGGTTTAACTATATGTATTTTCTCGCTTATTTGTATGTAATTAGTAATATTACCAGCCAGCTGTTTTTGAAAAAATATTTAAATTTTATAAGATTGAGTGGAAACTACTCATGGTTTTTCTTACATTTATGTACACCATTGTCGATCAAGATACGTAACATCGTAGAAAATAAAAGGATTGGAAGTTTCATCCATATTAACATGTCAGCTACATGTAATTAAGCAATAAAAACGATATACAGTCGCACAGAAAACTATACGCCCCTCTCCCTCTTTCCTCCCCATCCATTTCTCCCCATAAATTTGCAGTTTAAGCCAAACTACACATTTATTATTAAAACATTGTTCCCAAAAACCTCAAATTATGCCGTGAATTACGCATTTGTTTTATATTGTACACAAGATGCATATCGTAGCACAGATATGTATACTACTATGCAAAAAAGTAGCAACTTTTTTGCAAATTTTGCATGATATACAAAATAAAATAGAATACGAGGTAGGTGCGAGGTGCATTTGTATTTCTACTGACGAAGTTTGCGGTTGTCCATAAAACAAAATATATTTTTGTGAAAATGAGTCCAAAAACCAAGGAAATTTGGTGCGAAATGTAAGGGCTAATAAGAAAATTAAGAAGTGAGAAAATTCTTTGAATTCAATTGCTAAAACTGTCAATCGTGCAAACTAAACGGTGCAAACAATATTAAAAAAACTTTTCAGAGGCAAAATCAGTAGCAAGCAAGGTTAGAAGTGGTCGTCCATCAAAAGTTTCTTCAAGACTTAAGCGGTATATCCGAAGTGTCGTGGTTAAAAATCCTAACATAACACCCGTAGAAATTCGAAATACCTTGCAAAACGATCACAATGTTAATGTGCATTCCGAAGAAGTTCGGAAAGTTTTGAGGAATAGCGGGTTTCACAGCCGAATGCCGAGAAAAGGCATTTATTAGCGGAATCAACAAACAGAAGCGACTCAACTTCGACTTGTCGACAACAAATCGGTCGATTTCTGGAAAAATGTGTTGCTTGACGATGAGAGTAAGTTTAATTTCTTCGGTTGTGATGGCAAACAAAAAATATGGCGAAAATCAAATTACAGAGCTACAACCAAAAAGCCTTATTCCAACGGTGAAACATGGAGGAGGTTCGGTGATGGTATGGCGTTGTATGTCGGCGAATAAAGTCGGGCCACTGCAGTTTGTGGAGACAAATATGGATCGGTTTGTTTATTGAGACATTCTGAAAAGCAGTTGGATCTGAGTGGCGCGTGGTATTTTCAACAAGACGAAGATCCTAAGCATACCTCTCATATTGTTAAGTAATGGTTGCTTTATAACGTACCAAAGCTACCCCATTGGCCGCCCCAGTCACCGGACCTTAACGCCATAGAGCATTTATGGGATGAATTGGAATGCCTTATACATAAAAACGCATATAGCAACAAATAAGAACTGCAAGATGATCTGGAGCGTGAGTGGAACCAAATATCTGCTGAAATAACAAAAAAAAAACTCGTATTGTCCATGAATAATCGCATAGACACAGTGTTGGTGAGCCGCACGTATACTTTTCTGTGTGACTGTACACTTGCCAAGTTTATAGAAGAGAGCTTAGTACATTTTTTACTTTTATTGGAACCTAAAAAATAATAGCATCTTTCAAATTAAGTTTGATTATATTTTTCTGGTCTTGTGAATCGTCGACAATAACAAATCTGTTCCTCAATTGTGTAGTTCAAAGTCGAATATCTGGTCGCATTACGTATACTGCAGAAATTTAATCCTCTACTGTGTTTGAATACCTTCGTTAACGATATAATTGAGTTCGCTCTGGGCTCTACAGTTGGCTACGTCAATAAATCACAAAAGGTACGGAACTAGGATTCGAGTGTTTCTCTGCAGGCTAGTTTAGATGTGGCGACAGTTTCATGCAATAGGTATTCGCAAATTAGAGGTTGCATTGGAAGTAATGCTTTTCCGAGTTCAGTTCCATATTGTAGTTGTATAGATTACACACTTTGACGTTTCCACGTTTTAACATCAACACAAATTTAGTTTTATAATTAACACATTTATGTATCGATCAAGTGCCGCGGTACGTTAAAGCATCAAGACATGTAGAAAGTGCTGAGGTATACCATGGCAGAATATAAATTTATGACCGAGATACGTTATTTTCTGGAATAGTACAAACACAAGATATCAAATGTTTTCCCAGAGACGCGTTCAGTAGCCCATCTGTTGTACAGTTCCGCTGTTATAATATATCTTGTTATTTTTCTGTCACACTTACTACTAACGCAAGTGTGGGAGAATTTCTTCTTCGTTCATATATCCATAGACGGCAACGGATATAAACACGGGGGCTAGGTTGCCCTATAACGAAGATCTGTTGTCCTTTTTCGTTAGTTGCATGCTACTAATAATGTAATTGTACTTAATTGATCGAATTAAGTGTGACCTATGAACTACTTTCTAGCATTCTAATGTTGTAGCAACATTAGATTGATTCTTAGTGCTATTGTTCTCTCCGTAACGTACTTATGTATCGCGCTACGCTAATGATATACATACATACACAGTATTATAGTAATGTTAATTGAAAAATTTAAATTGATATATTCGTGTTCTTTTATAGTAGTTATTTTTGTATTATATGCTTTTATATAGACGGCAATGGGCTATAATTGACAATGAAAGTTTGATCATACCTTGTGTTCATTGATAAACGACTCTGCACCACCATTATGATCGTAATTGGTCTTTGTAGAGCTTACAAATTACATTATAGTTATTAATAAAGTACTCAATTACGACTACATTTATAATAAAAAATGACAGTCTTGTAATGTAGATTCTATCAATAACCACGTTAACGAACATTTCTTTTAAACACAACACACCATCTTTTGCAAATTTTCCCAAAATACAGTACTGTTTCGTTGAATTTCACAGTAATGTAATTAATTTTAAAGTTATGGCCTTATTTATTAAGCACTGGTTTTGGGCAAAAAAATTTGCATTTAATTTTAAAAATAGTATGTATACATATATTGTACATATGTATATCTGCAGTAATACAACCGCGCAAAAACTTTTCGCAAGTAATGCTTCCGCTGTTTGAAGTGTTGATTGCATTCCAACTATGTTCATACTGAGAATAACAGTGGACTCGTATTGCAAATGTTCGAAGATAAAAACTTAGATCGTACCTATATTACTATACTACAGAAAGTTTTCTTCCATCAATCGTTCTACTGGAGGTGGCGTTTTGGTTGCTCTCACCGATGTTATTAGTTATGAAGTGATTGACACCACTTTCATGACTACACTGATGCAATTGATGTAATCGCGTGTAAGTGTTCTTTAAATTCTATCACTTTTTTCATTGCCGCAATATACACAGTGTGTCGTTAAGAATGGGAAATCTGGAAACTGGGAATAGTAGAGCCTAAAATGTGAGGATTGACCGCGGCATGCCTTATACAAATGTTGCTCGTTTAAGAGATACAGGGTTTTCAAGTTAATAATTTCATTTCTAAATTTTCCAATAACTCAGCAAGTTTTTATAGAATCAACTTGAAAATTGGTATTATTATGTTTTTCAGCATGACGAGTAAGAATTTGACATCAATTTTAACGTTGCTCATAGGTGGCGCTGATTACACACTGCTGAATAGATAAATCGATGCTTATCTTTTTTGTGCGTGTAGAATCACATAAACTGAGTCGAAAATTTGAAAGAGCAGCGTTGTTTACATGAAAAACACATACTTGTTTGATATTGATATCTTGATCCGTTTTCGAGATATTTGCCTTCTAAAGTTTCAATGCAGTTTGGCCTATTAATACAATTTTTGATTTTTAAATACGAAGCTCAGGTAAATAATAAATAATAACAATAAATAATGCATACACTGAGAAAAATGTGACAGCAAAACATTTTATTTAGAAATTTATACTTATGAATAGTATAAATTGTATTAAAATTACGAACACTGTGTTTAATGGCCAACAACAATTTTGTTCCTAAAATCTTAAAACAAAATGTTTTAAGATTAAAACAAAAGGTTTGCTACATTTGATGAAATTTTTAAATAAAAATAATTTACAACATCTAGCAAAACTAGTTCATTGGTTTTTAAAAGTATTTTTGGTTTTTAAATAAAGGTAGTTTCAATTTATGCACGTTGGAACGCTAATGAAATGAGAGAGAGAAAGTTTAAGGCGCTCGTCCGTAAAAAGAATGAGATGCAGTATGACGCGGTCTTTGTATTTGTGAAAAGGTTGATATTGGCGGTAAAACATCGATAAACACCACGTACTACCTACCTACATATTTCGTTTGATTTTGTATAAAATTATTGCTAATTGTAGTACAAGCAATTTACTTAAAGTTACTATAAAATATAGTAAATTGAAGTATAATAGGTACTCAATTTCCAGGAATAAATTTATTGTTAAATTTAGTATGCTATGTTGCTGTCCTATATATAGCAATAAATTATACTAAAATGCAGTATATTTATACTTATAAATACTATAAATTTTTCTCCGTGTAGGTACACACTAAATCATAGTTTATTAGTAGAGTTTTTTAATAGGCCTTACGGACACATAGTGTTCACAAGAGGAAGTTATAACGTCTCTACAGTGTTCATAGTAAAAAAAATAACAAACATGAAACTAATGACTTCTAAAATTAATTTGTCAAAAGGGTAGCAAGTTGATACAACTGTCATATGTAATGCAAGCGCCCACGTATTATACTGGTGAATAATTTATTTAGAACAACTGCTCGAAATGTCCACCACCCACTTCAATGCACTTTTCTATTCGTTTTCTTAGAGATCTTCTAATGTTAAAAAACAGCCCTGCATTATTTCTGATTACATTGACAGCTTCTTGAATTTTTTGAAGCAATTCTTCACGGGAATCAGTTCTTTCCTTGTAGACTATATCCTTCAAACTAGACCAAACAGAGAAATCTAGGGGGTTAAAATCTGGACTTCTAGGTGGTTCTAGGAAATTCGACCAAACCATCGATGTGGAAACTGTTCGTTCAGATAATTGCGCACAGGCAGAGGAAGATGTGGTGGCGCTCCATCGTACATCAACCACATGTTTTGTCTCAGTTGAAGTGGTACATCTTCTAGTAGTTCATTTAAATTTTGTTCAAGAAAATCTAAGTATAGTCAACCGTTCAGATTCGGTGGGAGTACAAAGGGACCAATAAAAAAATCAGATATCATCCCACACCAAATGTTTATCTTGAACTCATGCTGGAAATGTCTTTCCCTTATGGCATGTGGATTCTCAGTTCTGTTTTGTCTGTAAAAACTGCGAAAATCGTAGACGTGCCGCAGGATCCTGAGGTAATAAATTCTGCACGGGAGTGAAATGATAAGAGTACAGTTTCTCTTTTCGTAAGATTCTATTGATAGACGATTGACTTATTCCTGCCGCTAAACTTAAACGGCGAGTACTTACGCCTTGGTTTTTGGTAACACGAACTAGAACATCCTCCTCTTGTTCTACCGAGATTTTTTTTGGAGCATCATTATGACGCTTAGGACGAAAACACCCAGTTTCTCCTAGGCGATTATAAAGATTTCTAAAAAGTTTATGATTTGGTTGTCTTCGATTTGGATATACATAATTCTAAAGATCTTCGAGATGCAGCTAGTCCATTAAAATCTGTTTGAGCAAAAACACAAACCATATCTCGCATTTCACTATTAGAAATGTCATTATGCCGTGGCAATTTTTTTTACTACTTATTCTAGTACAAATAAAACAGAAAAAGATAAAGCTAGTTGCTTAGTGCTATACTCTTTGACACAAGCTTAACAAGCATAAATAATGATAGCTGTCAGATGCATTTAATCCAACTTAGTATTTTCAGAAGAATAAGCCAACTTTGTATTTGAAGGACTAAAAATTGTATTAATAAGCCGAACTGCATTGAAACTTTAGAAGGCAAATATCTCGAAAACGGATCAAGATATCAACATCAAACAAGTATGTATTTTTCATGTAAAAATGGTTGCTTTTTCAATTTTTCGATTCAGTTTATGTGATTCTACACGCACAAAACAGATACGCATGGATTTATCCATTCAGCAGTGTGTAATCAGCGCCACCTATGAGCAACGTTAAAATTGATGTCAAGTTCTTATTCGTCATGCTGAGAAACATAATAATACCAATTTTCAAGTTGATTCGATAAAAACTTGCTGAGTTATTGGAAAATTTAGAAATGAAATTATTAACTTGAACACCCTGTATCTCTTAAACGAGGAACATTTCTATAAGGCATGCCGCGGTCAATCCTCATATTTTAGGCTCTACTATTCCCATTTTCCAGATTTCCCATTCTTAACAACTCACTGTGTATACATATACCACCCTTTATTAATGAGCATGAGTTTGATCTGTTTCATGAATCACTTGAAATTTTACTACTTGATAAGCCTACTGTTATATTTGGAGACTTTAATCTTCCTTTGTACGTGAGCAGTCCTCAATCATGTCCTAAATGTTGCACATTTTGTTGTTTTTGTAGCTCGTTGGATTTTAAACAACATAATTCTGTAAGAAACTGTGACAACGGGTCTTGGATTTGGTTATCTCTAATACTAATTCTGATATTTTTGTTGAAACCAACGATTTTCTATTGGTTCCAGTTGATCCATATCATCCTCCTCTGTCAATATATATAAACTTTTTGTTACCAACGCCTTTCTCTCCAATACAAATCTGCGATACAACTAGCGTCGCATTGATCTTGATCTATTATGTCAGAATCTTGCTGAAGTCGATTGGTCTGTAATCGAATCTTCTGAGAATGCAGATGATGCATTGGAAAAAATTTACGATGTTCTTCGACATATCTTCGATACCTGCGTTCCGAAGGATTCTTATCCAACATGGTTTACGACGGATATTATTAACATTTTGAAACTGAAGTTATATTACAGACGTAAATGGAAATCAACAAATAGCACCTATTTCTTAAGCGAATTTAGAAGAACACGCTCTTTGTGTAAGTCTAGAATTTCCGAAGCATACGAAGTATATCTGAAGTCAGTTGAGACCTCATTATAACATTACCCTAAAATGATATTTCAATACTTACACAATACGAAAGGTACTACAAGAATACTGAACACTTTGACTCACAATTATATAATTTAGGATGATCCATGCAGTATTGTTAACGCTTTTGCAAACCATTTCGCTCTATTTAAAATGTTAGCTCAATATTCCCTCAAAATTTCAGTCATAATGATTGAATGATCCTTATCTTCTGTTACTGAAGATGAATTGATCCATTTAATGTCTAAGTTTTGAAATTTTAATACCTCGGATGACGATTTGATTCCATCTTCATAGTTCGCCATGTGATATATGCCTTAGCAAGACTTCTTATGCTGATAATTAATCTCTCGATTAAAACGAATGTATTTCCTTCATTATGACGACGTGATAGAGTAGTTCCTATATTCAAACCGAACATGATCTGGATGCTTTAAGTTACCGTCGAGAAAGCCACGGAGCTCGATTCATATGGAAATTGGTTAACAATATTACAGATTGTCGTTTTCTCCTGTCTTTCCTAGATTTCTTAGTTCCTGGATTATGTTCACGTTATTCCTGTACTTTTTCTATCCCATTTTGAAGAACAAACCCGCTACAGTCATCACTACTGATAATGATATCTCGAGCGCCTAATTTGCCTCTATTAATCAGTTAATGTAACTATTTTTTTTATGTCACTTATGATACCTCTTATTTAGGTAACGTATCTTTGACATCTTCTGGCCTGGAACGTGCTTTTTTCGATATACCTATACGGTTACAATTTTTAACTTTCTGAGATCAGTACTATCTTGCCTTTAGTGCCATGAAGCTAATTGTTTGATTCAGTTGGTGTACAGAAGCATGTTTTAGCCTATTTAAATTATTGTGGACAGCGTTTAGAACTACTGTGATGGTGTAGTATTGTAAGTAATTTGGTTCGGTTGAGCATCATTGAATCGCTTAGATTTTGTGCATTTGCGGTCTAAGTTTGTGTGTAAAGGTTTGTCAACGTTGTTAGATAAGTATTACGTATCAGATTAGGTTTCTAGGAGCGGAAATTAAAACGTTCCGGGCACACATAAAATCTGTGTACAGAGCCATTTGGGTAGCTATTCTGCGGTAGAAGCAAACTAATGTTTCAGCTCAATAAATATGTCTGAGGTTCGTCATTTTACTCCTCTTTCTCTTTCTTAATATGTTTTTTTTTAATTTTTTATTTCTTTATGTATGTATAATATACTGATAAAACACATACCTAGGTGTTCTATCTTTTAACTTAAGAGCTATAACAACATGTTTCCATGCTTCCAAGTCTATTTGACAGCTTGACATTTGATTTTTTTAGACTAAAATGCGCTGTTAAATAATGTATTTTGTATTTCGAGTCCTCAAGTCTTACTAGTCCGCTCTTCCCAATACCACATTTATTGTAAACACAACGTAGTGAGTATTCCTTTCTTGTTATAAATCTATCCATTAAGAGATAACAATACACGACTTGACTGAAAATAGATTTACCAGCACGCCTTAATAAAAATATGGCAGTGATTATGAGAGCTACATTATACATACTTAAGTGTTACTATATTCTTATATATCTCTACAGTTATGCTGCCATATCATATTCTAAACGATAATTATTATGCGGAGAAGTGTATTTGCAATAGAATGTACATATAAACACTGCAGACGCAATTATGAAAAAGGTTTTCCTGCAGTAATTTATGTTTTACACGATGAATACGCAAGTGCGTTATTTATTCATACATACTTACACGTGGGGTGTAAAAATGCTTGGATGTAGTCAATTTTGAAACGCCGGATTACAACCAGCCTAATACAAGCAGCCTGTATACCTTGCATACACACTGTAGGCATTATTTCCTTGAGTAGATTCAAGTTCTGCAGTTACTCTATCAGAGTTGAATTTCAAAAATGCATTAGCAACTATTACTATATGCGCCTGTATATTTTCTGGGACGTACAGCGAAATTTCTGTAGTTCCATATGAACTATTAAACAGAATATAACGCTTTTCTTAAAATATCCGGCAAACTATGTATTAAAGGTAAAGCTTCATTCTAAAGAAAGGTTAACACAAGTGAAAATAGCAATGAAAAAATATGATATACTTTATACAGATAGTATTTATAATAGCGATAAGTTACAACAGCGAAACTTCTATAGGTCCACTTACAGAAAAATAGTTAAACAAAATAAAAACATTATAATTTTTGATAAACTTAGAAATGAGTGTTGGATCCTTTATTTAAAACAGTATCAAAAATGCGGTTTTTCATACTGTCTATTAAGCTCGTCAATTTTGAAGCAGGAATTTCATTTCAACATCTCGTTATCGCAGATTTCAGTTCTTTAATGCTTTCGTATTGGTGATTATTGGCTTATACCTCCCTAGCTAATAATCACCAAAGATTTTCAATTGGGTTCAAGTCGGGTGAGCGAGGAGGCCATTCCATTAATTAGCTTTCTGTTTGTTGAAACCACTTCTTGGGTCGTCTGGAAGAATGTATAGCTGCGTTGTCTTGCTGAAATATCCAGTCTTGCAATGGCATTTGTTCACCAACATCTGTTAGAACCGTGTCTAGAACTTCTATATAAGACTCAAAATTCATTCGTGTCGAAATAAAACATATAGGAGTTATGTCTTATATGTCTTCAGTAATGAATAAACTTTTTAAAGTGTTCAGAAACGTTTTTGCACTGGCAGACAATTCCTAACTTCATACAATGTTTGTCTAGAACTGTGGAACTATACAAATTTTGCTCGTATTTATATGTTTATATCACAGGTAATTCGTCTACTTATCTAAGAAGTGTAATATTTACAAAATAATATTTCTGCCGTTTCATTATGTTCAAAAATAAAATTATAGGTAATACCCAATTATTACAGCTGCTAAATATTTATAGGGGAACTACAAAATGATATGGAACTACTTATAGAAATTTTGCCGAGTGTATATCTCTTTCACTGTGTCTTATACCTACTGTTGTCTAGGTATAAATCAATGATAACTATTATCTGGAGGCTTAATTTTGCATGTTCAAGGTTTATTATAAGTATTTAGCATTTTGATCATCTACATTTTTATTCAAGGTATTTCCTGAACCTACTCTTGTTGCCTGCTATTTTCATTTTAATCTTGTTAGTTTCTATGGTGTTAGATCATGGTCGTTGAATTTCGGATGGAATCCTGTGTATTATTTTTCCAGAATTTTTTTAATTTAGCAAGTATAGATAATATTGCTGCTGTTGTCTTATTAGCTATGTAATACGCCTTTTTCAAGTATGTAATACTAGAAGCAGTTTTTCACTAACTGACGTATTATTCGATGCCGATGTAAGAAAGGTTTAAACTTTCATGGTATTATGCGGCTGTTACTGTTATCGCCGTCAGGTCATTTTAAACGCCTATTTTATGTAACAAACGTGCATGCATAGTATTTTAACAGCTATCTCTCATTCATTTCCTGCACTTTACGGATACGATGTCGTAAACAATTCACCCACGAGGATTTAAGGTTGGCAAGTTCGCCGCGGTTGCTATTGTTACGCGTGCTGTATTTGCGGTGGATTAGGGACGCCCGGCAGACATTGAACTTAGGTGGCAGGAGGAAGAGTGAGACAAGGGCATCAATCATCACACTTGCAAATAATTAAACAGCAGCACGGTCGACACGCGTCTATATCCGAAATGGCTAATGTACCAAACACGGGCAGTATAAGTGATGACTAAAACTGAATATAAAGGAGGGAACTTACTGCGGTGTTGCTGTATTGTATTTCGAATAATATTTCAGCTACATTGAATACAATGGGATACAGTTAGCAGTAAAATAAAGATAATCTAAACCTGTAATTTATATTTTATTTTTTTGTAGATGCTTCAAAATATAGTTTGGAAATTTTAAGCTGGACTGCCCAAGTTAACTGTTTTGCTTTATTATACTTGCTTAGTAACGATTTCTTAATTGTTGTCATACCAATCGGATTATTACAAGATGTGCTTATTTCGGCTGAAACCGGCGGTTATTTTTCTTCTCTTATATTAACTTTCTACTAATGATACGATCTTCTGCTGATTTTGTTATTTTTCGCTACCACGACTGATTTTTATTAAATAGACCAATAAATTTGTATTGTTAGCATTGGAATTCCAGTGACAAGAGACTACTAGAGGTTGTGACTCAATTTACTTCCCGATATTAGCTAATTTTTGCATATTCCACTAAGATATTGGACAAGCACTTGAAAAGTTAACATTTTCACAATAATAAAGTGTCTCTATTCCCTGAATTCATGTGTTTTAATGATTATAATAGAAATTTAAGAAAAATAGAGGTTCATTTGATTTCGGAGTTTTGAATCATCGGACCAGAACCAGAAAATCCATACAGTGGGAAGTGAAGAAAAAATCCCAATGGCAGACTATTTTGAAGATTAAGTGAATCAAAAATGTTTACTACTTTTGCAGGTACTAATTCTAAATCTTTGCTGGATCTCTTAAAGGGATTAAAGGGATAATGCGTGATTGCCTTGTGTTTGAGGCAGCTGACGTTGGATACCACACTTTCCAAGTTTGACTATGTAAACGTTCCGTCTTGTCTCTGTGCTGTTTTGGACTGCAACAATGAACTAATGGCGGTTTATGATGTTGTGTATGTTTTCTATTGGAGAGAATGTTGTGATCTTTGAGTTCTCGAGATGTTCGCGTTAAAAGAATGCTGGTTTATAAAGTTTGCTACTACACTGTGAAAACTTAAAATTTTATCCATGGCAGCGTTTTGTGCTACAAAAAAAATCCTGGGAATATTTGCGTGAAGTGAATGGCAATACAACTTCTCGCTATACATAGTAACAGTTGGACACTTGCAACATTTGATAATTTGACTATACTATCGTTTTATTCTCGTCTTTTATGTACAGTGCGGAGTTTTTTTATTCTTCTGTGACTTTGCTAAATATTTAGAACTTTTCGGTATTTTTATTTAAACATAGGGGGCTGCCATTTGCCGCATTATTGAAGGTTTGGAATGATATGATAGAAAGTGTGAGAATACTGTACAAATTGCTACAAATTAGAGGAAAAGATTATATGTAGTAACTCAGAAAGGTAAAATAAATAATAATAAGTAATCTGTACGTATAGTATACAAATATTCATTGGATCTCTGGAAGTAGAACGCTAATTCACCCACAGGACACCAAACACTTGGATAATTGCCAACGCCTTTCGACAGCAATGCTGCCAGTATCGAGGCTATAATAAGACTGAGTCTTATTATCAGTTTTCCCTTAAAAAAGTTAGGTTAGAAAGAGCTTAAAGTCATAAAGGATGCAGCCAGGCGTAATGGTTTCCAACCTCAAATTATCTATAAATTAATTAGGAAGTTTAATTATAAGATTTTTTTGAAAAAATTCATGATGTCACTACCACACCTTTTGCTTGCCTCTCTTTTTCTCCCTTTTTCACCATTAGCCGTATGCTTTTGAACCTAGTTGAGATGGAACGTCTTGTTTGCCCAATATATTTTAGTTTACAATTTCTGCAACTAATTTCATAAATCCTTGACTTTTCCATAGGCTGCAGCTTATCTTTAGGGTTACCGATCAGACTTTTCAAATTACTTCCTGCCTGAACTGTAAATCATCCTAAGATCCAGGTCCTTGAAGATTCTACTCAAACCTTTCGTGAAAAAAGGGAGCAAAAGAGAGGCAAACAAAAGGTGTGGTAGTGGCATCTCGAAAAGTCGTCGATTTTTTCAACAAATTCTTATAATTAAACTTCCTAATTAATTTATAGATAATCTGAGGGTGGAAACCATTACACCTGGCTGCATCTTTTATAACTTTAAGCTCTTTCTCATAACTATCCTGTGCTGTGGGTTACAGTGAATTAGTAGAGTATGTATAGTTGTTTATTATTTCCTGAAACAATGGTCAACTAAAAATGCTCTTCAAAATGTACTGCCTTTCAAATTTTCGTGTTGTACAAATATAGGCTTGAATGGTACATGATATGCTGATTTTAATATAAACCGGTATTACAGAAATAATGATGACTTTTAAAAGTCAAACGGTATCATTAATGGTTACTGCTATTTTTTTTTAATTGTAAATAGCTTGGTGAGAAAACTGAAAGAGCAAAACTTCGAAAATATATGTATAAGACGTTCTGTTTAAAATAGCATAGTTTTGTGTACCGAAACATAGTGTATAAGTAGAAATAATAGGTAGATGCTCCTCATAGAATGGCACAACTTAAGTATAGCTAAAATAAAAAAGAATGCCCTCTTTTGTATCTACAAGTAAATATCAAGTGATGACACTGCCAAATTGGCAGAAGTGTGATACCAGGAAAAAGTTGAATCGCCATTCTTCTAAAGTGAATATCTGAAAGACAGTACAATTATATCTTTGCATTTTTGCGATACAAAATAGCACAAAACCAGAATAACACTTTGCTGTAGTCAAAGTTAGAAATTTAGAAAGTGCGATAGCCAACTTCACAACCTCCCCCAATATCTGGAAAATGAAAAAATACAACTTTTTTCTTTGCAGTACAAAACGTTGGCATACTCAATTATCATATTTCGATAATGTGGCTGCAATGTAAAGCTGGGATCCCACTTTTTCGCCGTAAATTTCTGGTCTTCGCAAAGAGCAGAAATTTTTTCTTTGTAGAACAAAAGGGCACACAACCAGCAGAAAAGATTGGTATAAAACAGACTTGCAACAAATGGTATATTCGGCCGAATACCGAATATTCTGCGGACTTCATCGCCGAATAGGCGAATATTAGGCAAAAGTATTCGGCAGGCGCATGAACGAGAAAAACAGAAGTAAACTACTATCTGAAAATGTAGAGAAATTAGTATTTCTGAAACATAATTTCCTGCTTCTAAATTTTCATTACGTAATTCACGTGCATAGACACTTATTTGATCGTTTTATGTTAATTTTTATAATACGGAAGTTGTTTATGTATGTACTTATACTAGTTTAATGATTACCAGAAAAATATATTATTATAAAATTAGTAGGTATATGTATGTATTTCTATCACCTCTTTGTACATATCTTATTTTGCTGATATTTTTTTACTTCTAGGTCAATTACAACACTTTAATTCGAATAAATTTGATCTTTATTCGAATAAGAGTGTTGTAATTGACCTAGAAGTGGAAAAAATATCAGGAGAATAAGATTGTTATAAAATAAATATATTTTTATTTTATCAATTACCTGACTACAACAAAACATCTTACTTAAAAGCATTCGGTATACGGCCGAATAGTACCTAGATATTCGGTATTAGGCCGAATAGTAGCTGAATATTCGTTGCATGTCTAGTATAAAAACTTACTTAAATGATATTTCAACAAATCTCAAATTTAGTTTGTTTCTTGAAATAGGAGCTCTTTCAGTGTGTAAGCTCATATTTTAATATTTAAATCTGCATTTTATTTGATATAGCATCTGGGCATCTAATTTATCTAAGCAGTATATTTCTCGAAATCTCTTAGGTAAATCGAGATTTCTCAGTTTTTCCTGATTTATAACTTCGAGGCGTATCGGCTGTTTAAATTATTTACTAATTCCTTGTTTTCTTCCGCTTCTTTCGTTCGGTTTCGGGTAAATTTCCAATTTATGCTCGAAAACAAAAAAAGGCGCTGTAATTGAATTTATTTATTTATAAAGAGAGGAAGTGTATTGTTAACCCGAATTTAATTAAAATACGGATAGGAAAAGGCGATGTATAAAATATGTGTGTTGGAGTATTAGGAAATACAATTTCTTCTTTCAACATGGATTGTTTGCTTTTGTATTTCCAATTTTAAGACACATCCGTTATTTATTGCTTAATAATAAATACAAAATTATAATCATGTTTACTATACGTCAACAAATTGACTACTTTATGATATACCGGTCGTTTTGAGAAATAGGATAGATAAAGCCGTGAAGAGGTAAGGGGTATGAAAATTCGCTAAGAAGTGGGGACGCGTGTGAGTCTATCAACGGTGTACTCTACAATATTGGTGAGAACGTAGCTCCCTTCACCTCCTCCCCGCTTTAAATATCCTATGACTCAAAACGACCGGTATAATAGCTAACCAATGGTATTTTGTAATTGATTATTCGTAAGCGAAAGGCAACGTACAATTAAGAATGATACTGTGTTCGAGTACAGATCTACTACTCGACAACAATTAATTTATAATAATTATTAGTTTTTCTATAGAGCTTATTATTTTGATTCTGATATTTCAGTTCTTTGAATATTTCTATAAAATAGCTTTATTCTCAGTAGTTAAACTGTGATCTTTTCATTTCATAATGGAATCAGTAGCGTATATACATATTTTACAATATCAATTCACACGAGACAGTATTTATTTCACGGTTCATTACTCTATTCAGATCCTTAACAAAGAAACAAAGAGTCTAACGAAAGTTGTAAAGGAATTTTGTTTAGAAAATTCTAACTTGCTGGAAGAGGGCTTCTACGACCTTGTTTGTATATTTAATAAGTAGAAGATGGAGAAGTTTTCGCGAAATACATTCTCAAGGGATGTGTATTCGCATTTCTGCCCCAATAGCCAACAGGATTATCAAATATTTCTTATGCCCTAGAGATTTTAGCAGAAGAAAGCTTTACATTATATTAATTTCTATTCAGCGCTTTAGGCAACATATTTACTTGTAATTGTTGCAAAGAATATTAGAATGCTGTTATATTTTTTCTTCCACTTTCCTCCTGATTATGTTAATGGATTCCAATTATCTTAAATTATTTTGTTTTAGAAGATTAACTTTTTCTCAATTTGTGCGTGATCACGTGAAATGATGACTTCTAAATGTGATATTGTACATATATAACAAAGTTCGCAAGATTCGTGCCCGATTATTTCAGAGAAATATTTAAGTGTTAAGTAATTCAAAAAATATATTTTTTTAACGTTATTATTTATTTGTCTACTTTACGAAATTCAAATGATCAAAAAGTACTTTACGTTTTATCACAGAAATGGCAACCCAATCAATTTGATTTATGTATAACCAATCTATAGGCCGAGCACCAGTGGCGGCTCGTTGTCAATTATAATGGGAGGTCAAAAATAAATTTAAAAAATAGGCATACTTAAAAAATATAAATATTTTACCTTTAAATTCCGCTTTAAATAGTCTTAAACTGGAGGTCCATTCTTCGTTCTTTAGCAGTGGAAAAGTGTTGTATAACACGTTCGTTAAAATTGCATATATTTGTTTTTAAAGTAAATAATCGACGTTAAATGCCTTTATGCACGAAAGTATGCATAAAGGTTGACAATAATTACCAAACAATATACATACAGGGTTAGTTAAAAGTATGGAGACGGCGATTTATTCTCGTTAATAATCATTTTAAAGAATTATGTTCAATATAAAAGTTTGTTAGGATATTTTGATCTACATTTGAGAATATTTGATTTTTTTTTTTCTTCAATTGTTTTTTAGTTACACCTGTTCGCGCAGTTTTTTTAAATGGGAACTAGTAAATTTTACTCTACCATTCGATAGAGAATTTTTTTCTCTTTACAATAATGTTTTTGTTTTTTTTAATTCATTTTAATAACTTTTTTATAAGAAAAGGCCGGTTCACGTGTTTAACAGATATTCGGTACATCGCAGATAGACAGAAGTGAAGCAATAAACAAACTTGAGCGACATAATTTTATTAGTGGTTATTGTGCACGTCAAATATTTGACAGAAATAATTTATTTCATTTCAATTCAGCAATTTGTTGCTGTTAATATTAACAATGGCGAGTTTAAGTGAACATGAACGAATTGAAATACTTATGATGTTGGGTTACGGAGATAGACGCAGAAGTTTCCAAGACGTTTGTAATTTATTTAATGATACGCATAGAAATCTAAATTCTAAATCCGGTGTTGGTAAAACTTTAAGATGCTTTGAACACACGGGTAGCGTTAAAAATTTGCCAAGGAGTGGTAGACCTAGAACAGCAAAAAGCGATGATAACAAACTGGATATTTTATTGGCTGATCCCCATTTACCAACCAATCAATTAGCGGCTAATTTCAATATTTCACAGTCATTGATCGTGTCATTTTTAAAAAGTGAAAAGTACAAACCCTGTAAGATACACATTGTACACGAGTTAACGGAAGATGATTTTGATAGGAGATTACAATTTTCTGAAGAAATGTTAAATATTTGCAATAATAATGAAAATTTTGTCAACAGTATTCTTTTCTCTGACAAAGCTACTTTTTGCCTTACCGATGAAGTAAACAGACATAACTGCAGATACTGGTCACCGGAAAATCCCTCTTGGTTTTTGGAGCACCATACGCAGTACCCCCAAAAGGTTAATGTGTGGGTTGGCATTCTAGGCGGTCATATTATCGGTCCCTTTTTCATCAATGCTAATTTAACTTCGGCTCTGTATTTGCAGTTATTGCAAAATGAAATAATACCTGCTTGTGCTACACTCTATCCACATGAAAACAATGAACACCTGCCCAATGACTGGCCCAGTATCTGGTTCCAGCAAGATGGCGCCCCACAACATTATGGTGTAAATGTTCGTCAATATCTGGACAACGTTTTTTCCCACAGATGGATTGGAAAACGAGGAACCATTGAATGGCCAACCCGTTCGCCAGATTTAAGTCCTTTGGATTTTTTTTTGGGGACACGTAAAAAACAAAGTTTATAAAAAAGATAAGCCCAATAAGGTCGAAGATTTACAAATCCGAATTATCAGAACGATACAAGGAATTCTCCGAGATTTTTTACAGAACTCTGTTCGGGGTTTTGTAAATCGATTGGGTCATTGTCAAATTACTAATGGACGACAATTTGAACACTTTAATTTACTTTGTTATTAATTTGGTTAATTTTTCTTGTAAAAAAGTTATTAAAATGAATTTTAAAAAAACAAAAATATTATTGTAAAGAGAAAAAAAGTCCCTATCGAATGGTAGAGTAAAATTTACTAGTTCCCATTAAAAAAAATTGCGCGGACAGGCGTAACTAAAAAACAATTGAAGAAAAAAAAATCAAATATTCTCAAATGTAGATCAAAATATCCTAACAAACTTTTATATTGAACATAATTTTCTAAAATGAATATTAACGACAATAAGTCACCGTCTCCATACTTTTAACTAACCCTGTATATGCTCTTATTTTATTACAATAACGTATTACATTGAGATAAGAACAAATTCACTAACGAAAAAAATGCAAGATATTACTTTGCTTAATTATTTTATTTCTAAATGTACACTAAACTAAATCGAATTAAAACAAAAGTAATATAAACTCAAATGAAAAAAAATCTAATGAAAATCTGGTAGATTCAATAAAGATCACAAACAAATCGCTATAAACACACTCGCACTTTCGACAAACTGTGCTAAAAGAAGGTTGTTAAAACAAGGTTAAAAACACATGTTCACTGTTATAAATTATAAACACAGGAACTACAGGTAAATCCGAAAACTACTTTTCCAACTACGCACTTGTGCTGCCATCTAACATTTCATCGGAAATTAACCTAAATTCGATTTCAAATAGAGGGCTTATGACCCAAACTAGATTATATGGTTCGTACGTTCGGGTCGGTTCGGGCGCTGCAAGTTCTTCGGATATTTCCGCGTAGCTTTAATACAACGAGGTCAGTTCGCACCGCCAGCCCAGAGGTTGGAATATGAGGAACGGCCGATAAATTTTAAGTTTTTAAGTTAATTATATTTGTGACTTTTGCGAGTAAATTACCTATTTTAATAAAACACGTAATAATTAATATTTCTTTATATATTCTCAAAATTTTTGGGAGGTCATTGACCAAATGACCCTATGGACAAGCCGCCACTGCCGAGCACTAAACTAGAAAAAGCAGCAGAAGCAATAGAAAAAGTTAATAGTAATAATAATTTACTGTCCAACAGTGTGGGTCAAATTAAGGACGAACTACAAACAAAAGAAAACTAAGTAATATACAGTAGTGTACATATTAAATTTACACACTAGAAAATGGAAACTAAATTTAACATCATGATATAGATAAATATGCATTGTGTAAATTAATTGCACTGCAGTAAAATATATCGCAATCCGTACAAGTGTTATTGTTGATCTTATTCATAGGATAGGCAGGAGATCTTATACTCTGTTTACAATATCAGACGAGGCACGTCATTAATACACGTCATAATGGCGGTAGGCATTATTGCCAAATCTTTTCTCTAATAGGTTATGTATTAAGTCATGCTACCTCATTGACATGCAATTCGTGTTGACGGTTAAGTTCATACTCACGAAATGGCAACATAGTACAGGACAGGAATCTTTGCATACAAAAAATCCTTATATGTTCGACAGTGAGAACAGTTATTTTTGGGTATTTTGTTTTGTATAGGTAGCCATTTCTGAGTTTACTGGTTATGACGTGCCTCGTCTATTATCGTAAACAGACTATAACATTAAGTTGGTTCTAGGCAACGGAACTTGAAATGTAATAGCATGTCGAGCCACTTTACGAAGAACTAAGAAACACAAGTTATTTAAAATCTCAACACAACTCATTCTCCCCTTACTAATGGCATGCAGCATTTTTAGACATGTAAGACAAAGTCTATTCTCCAGTAAAAGTACATTAAGTCCTTCAAGGTAATAGGACTGCGGTATACCCTTTGCACGGTAGACCCCATCCGACTTATACGTCAAGTATTTTAGTAGCTTACACAACGTTTTCCACAGACCAACCATGTAGATGCAAAGTGATTCCAAATTATACTACCATATTCAAGCCTAGAGCGTACGTGGACATAATATAGGACAATGATTGTGGCAGCATTATAGAATTCCACAGAGGACCGTATCACAAACCCCTCCATCTTATTGGAATCTGATATGGTTTTACAAATGTGTTTACAAACAGGTATCAAAAAGTGTACCCAAACCTTTGATGCATTGACCTCGGTTAAGTATGTCAGCACTTAGCCAATAATTATAGATGATAGGAGAGATAATTTACGTGTAAAGGTGACGACACTGCACTTGGAAACGTTCAGCTTTAGCTTGTTTGGAATACTCCATTTCTGAATGCTAGAGAAGTTAGCCTGTAGAGATAAGCAGCTTTCAATACACGTTAAAGATCCAAATAACTTTATATCATCAGCAAATATCAAGAATTTTCAGTCAACAGATCTAGTAATGTTATTAATAAATAGCGTAAATAACAAAGGATCTACGGTAGATTCCTGTGGAAAGGCGGAAGTTGCTGGACAAATATCCGAAGTATATCCGTTATATGAAACAAAGAATTGACTGCTTACTAGGTATGAACGGAAAAAACTAAACAAATTATTATGTAAATCAAACCTACTCAACTTTGAAGGAGTATAGTGTGGTGGCGAAATTAGTATAAAGCTCATCCACTTGGTCTCGCTTATCGATAACTGAAGTTGCATATTGACTAAAAGACGCCAAATTAGTGAGAGTTGATCTTCCACCTATAAAACCGTGCTGCGAGTCGGATAAGAAACACGAGATACCTGGAAGTAATTGTAAATTACGGTTTCAAAAACTTGCGTTATCTTCAAAATTTTCTAACATAAAAACAAGACATACACGCGACAATATTCATATACCCTGAAAAATCGTTGTTTGCAAAGATGATTGAATAGAAAATTTAATGGCTTAACAAATACATTACAGAAATCTTTTACTAGGTACTTGGTATCTGATCCTGACCTGCGCTCGACTTATTCAGTTTCTGTATGATTCGATAAATATCATCACTTGATATTTTGGGTACACCAATAGTAAGGCCACTAACCAAGCAACTCTAGTCAATAATAGTATGTGACTCTGAAGGGCAGCAGACAACAGCATTCACAATTTTTGCAGACGTTATGAACTAATGTGGGCCACAAAACATACGGCCAGGTATACTATCGTAATTCTTTCTGGATTCAGTATATGTAGGACCAAAAATTCCTAGAATCTTTTCTGATAGTTGACTCAACATAATTTCTATACTGGTTATACACTCTATTAATTAGCGTTTTGGTACTGCATATCAAGGTTATATTTCTTAAATTGGCTTGATTTTTGTTTAATAGAATTAATTATATCACTTGAGTACCAGGCAGATACTTCTATTTAGATTTATTTTTACTACAGTAGAGTACATGGTCGTCAATAACAGAATATATCATCTTATAGAACTTATCACAAGCAGCGCATTTATATTAACACTTATATTAACAACAAGGTATAAGATTTAACCAATCAAATGATACTACAGATGGACCATGGTTTCTGCTTACCAATTATCATCAGTATTCTTTCTAAGACTACACCTTATTTTCATTGTTTTTGCTTCTCTAAGCTTGAACACCAAAGCAATTCTAGGTTCATTCTTTTTATCAGACAAGGTCAAAGCTAGTAGCAATTGTAAATATTTTATTTGTTATGTGTTATGATACATGAGTGGGGGCAAATATAGGCGCTAAGTTTCAAAACCTTGTCAAACAAACACTTCTCTATTTTTATAGTTTGCGTTAATGATATCACAATTAATCAAGCTAAATGGCATCTTTGTGTGAGTGCCAGGTTTATTTTCAGTAAATTAAGGATGTCGTATTGTTGCAGTTATTATAATGTAATATCAAATTGAAACCAATTTAGCAAAGTAGAAGGGTTAATTTTATTTTATAATACATATAACATACAAAACAATTTCCATACGAAACTATATTTTCAATTATGCTAAGTGCATGAAAACAGGTTTCTTATCCTACAAAGAATAAATTTCTATTATCGGCTTAGAATCAATGTAGATAAAAGGCAATGAATAGTAAGCTGAACTTAGTCTTGCAAAAATCTTATATTACGTATTAGTAATCCACACGTAGTAATTCCACTCCATTAGGTTGATTCTCGTCGAAAGTTATAAAAGAAGAGGGAAATTCTACTTTAAAACCATATTTTAATGTAAGGTCTTTAGTACATGGTAGCACAAGGACGAGCATCATCCAGGTTTTCAGTATTCTATTTATGTATACCTTCCTTTTTGTAAACTCTCAAAGTCCGGAAAGTAATCCCATTTCCTTGGGTCCCACGTAAACAGAATACCATTTCTACAAAACGAATTATGCTTACGAAAATGTATAAGCATACCATACATATGCTCCAATATTATATCGGATTTTGACTAGAATTTAGGGATTATTTGTCCATATCTAAAAAAAAGAGAATCACCTACCTAATTTCGTGTCTCTCCTACGGCGATCAATTTCGCGTGTTTTGTGGTTGTTTTTGGGAAACCAAGAAAGAAAAACATAGTCTTGTCTAGTAATTTACTTACTACAAGTATCTAGTTGATGTTTTTAATGTATTTTATTGCTATCATTTTTTACATATATGTAGTTTAAATAATCTAAACTACATATATAATCATTATATTCATTTTCTAAATACCTACATATATACGCGAACTTTATATGGCGTAAATGTTTGTTTACATTTATTTAAATTATAATAAATATTATAATTTAATTATAAAGTCTAATGTGGACAAGATGTAATAAATGACAAGGTTTTTGCTGTTTAACAATTTATACTACTTCATTATTGCTCACATTGTCTTAATTTGTTTAGTGACATTCTTTAGGCACAGTTTGCAAG
>SMLS01066363.1:0-57176 GCA_004785975.1 Popillia japonica
CTCTCTACTGACTTGTGTATCCACCGTTTTCTTTGATGATGTATTTGTTTCTTATGTTCGACATTATTGATAAAAACTCGTATCTTTTATAAAATTCAAAAACCCTGCTCGAAACATATCTATTTAGAAAATATTAACAATAAATAAAATGTTTATGTTGTTGGTATAAGTGCGGTTGTATCTGTATTCTAATGCTCTATTTGGTTGTTTATTTCAACGTTTATATAATAAAAATATATTCAATCACTAATGTTATTCTCGCAAATAAAAGAAAATTTAATAACTAACAATAAGACATTTTATTTACACTCTTATACGGTAATGGTGTTTTAAGCAACTATAGAATTTCATGCACATCCTAGGTCTTCTAGTACGAAAGTAAATACTTCCTTAGTCAGTTTATTTAATTTTTCTAAGTAATGGATTTCATATATAAATACATTTTTTATTCTCTTCTTTATTAAATAATTTTTGCTTGCTGAACGCAATATATATTTTTGTATTAAAACATGTATTTGAGCAATTAATATTAGTAACTAGATTATAATTTGTGAACCTTCGAAATACGTGATCGGTAGAAGTTTTCTTTAAAAATAATTACGAGAGAAGAAGAGCATGTCAGAAATATTACCAACAATAAAATGTAGTAAAAGTAGAAGGGAAATAGAGCTGCTCATACTTATCAAAATTGGCTTCATCCTGGAAGGTAACGAATAGAAGAATGTGTGTGCTGCTTACATGGAAAAGAAATTATATATTGGCGCTACTGGAGATATTTTTGATGACGCTGTTTTAACTGAAGGTTCAAAAAGGCGTATATGACATAACAAAACGATAAAAAATATAGGAGTTCTAGGTAGGATACTGGTAGTTGTATGTAAGAATTCCTGTACTTTGTTTCATTCTTATATTTTACGAATATAACGACGTCTTAACAACGTGAATTTCTATAATAGAAAGCTCTGATTCTAGATAAAAGTACAACTCTATTACATTAAAGTAATAATAAAAATACGACGAAAATAGATGTTTATACAAGTTGGTACCGATCTCAAAAAGAAACCTGAGCGAGAGAGGGTAATCATGTTTTTGCTTAAACTTCTATTAAATAAACCAGTTAAAAGCCGGGATTGAAGGTTTTGCCTTGCTGTGCTTAAAAGTAAACAATATTTAGTTTCAATATATAAAGGTATATCATTAGCATAACATTTTCCATAACCAGCAACATTATGTTTGGTTACAAAACAGCGGTATAAATAGTTTTTCGAGTGGCTAGTTAGTTGTATATTTTGCTTCATTTTTGTCAAATTGTTTAAAATAAACATTATTCAAAAGTCCTAATAAATATGTGTGAATATTATTTGAAATTAACTAAACAATAACTGGCATCCTAAACTTAACAGTTAGTTTGTCTTCAAACAAAATTTCCAATAAATGTTAGCGATTTCTTCTTATATTACGAGAGACAATTAATATTCATCTAGAAAATGATTTCATATTCGGATGAATTATTATAATTTCATGTGAAGGTAGTGCTATCAAGATTTTAACAAGATAATATTTATATAAACTTTACCAACAAAAATATAGTAATGTAAGGGCACAAATATAAATTCACATAGTGTCGGTTTTATAATTTTATTTTCGAGCACAAAACTTTCAAGTACGATTTATAGCTTCCTTGTATTCATTACAACCAAGAGCGAAACGTTAAAATACTATATAAAAATTAGAAAGAGAACATTAATACTATGTATTAACGTCTTGACAAACAGTAGTTGGAAAAATGACGTCGCATTGCGCATTCTGAATGCAGATGGGAGGGAGTCATCTTCTTATACTGTCACCTTATAGAATATAATCAGTTTCCCGTAATGTGACCTTTGTTATATCCAATAAGCTATACATCGCAATAGTGTTAATCCAACCTGATAACAATAGTGTAGTACTAGCGACTCGCCTAGATAATCGACTCCGTTACTTGCATTGAACATTATAAATTTCACGCGTAGCTTCACTTGAAGTATAGCTGTTTTTACTTACACATTTTCACGTAATTTTCGCAAAGCTGTACAAACTCAGATGATTATAGTAATCGTTGATTACAGATTTCATTTAGTACCATTTTATTGATGTACATATTTTACGTTGAATTATCGCTAAAACAATAAACGACAGATGCTCGTAGTATTTCGCTCTAGCATTAGTATTTTTATCGAATATAAAATACCATGCCCGTAAATGTTTTAGTTTTGTTTAGTGCCTTTACAGCTACATATTTTTGATGAAAAGTAGATTCATACGTAACATTGTTAAAAATCGAAGCACTTAACTATTTGTCAAAACTTCTCGATAAAAATACTCGATTATTACTACAAACGTAAAGTATCATATAAATTTATTTTACAAATTTCAACGATTAGAAATAAAGCTATTTAAAAACCTTAAAATTCGCTTCGAACAATTAATATCCCGAATAATTTTTACGTGTACAAATGACTCGGTATAAAAAAAAAGTAGTCATTCGTTCTAATGCACATTTTGAAGTTCGTGTTACGTATGTGACGCTCCACCAAACTAAACAGTTCTTCTCGGGAACACATCAGAAAAGTGATTCTAACACTCTCTCTACGTTCCAAATTCAGGGTACCCACTAGTCGTTACCGAGTTAATTGTATACGATTGGAATAAGATAGCATGTGAAAATACTCTGCAAATAACTAAAAATAATTTATTACAATCGGATACGAAAAACTGCAGAAAATTTGTCAAGCTTCAATCGTAGTATATACATATTAGAAAATAAGTAATTGTGCTCTAAAATGATGCGATTATAATGCTATTGTCTCTTAGAAAGAAATTTGTAATCTGAATTTGAAACCCGGTTCATTAGCCGAATTATATGAGCAGTATAAGTTACACTTGTATAAACTTAAAAATAACTCTAAAAATATTATTGATTGCCAAACTGAAACTGAAACACATCATCACCTTCTGTACTTTGTTTCTTTTAAAGTAGTGAAATAAAGTGGTATTCCTTGCGTATTTGTAAAACTTATACATTATAATTATATATTCAAAAAATAAAACAAAACAATTAAAATAAACTTAATGTTAGCGATATCACAATAACTAATGGAAACATTTCCAAAGTCCAACCATGTTTTGGTTACAATCATATAAAAATATAAGTATGTGAAAATTCCAAACAATCACAATTTTCCATTTCAAAAATCGTACAATTAACATGAAGTGAATTTACACACTAAAAATATTTTCAACATCAAAAGTTGTAAAAGGAAATATTCGACATTTGTAACATTTATAATAAATTATAGTAGGTATACAAAAAGATGGTAACTACAATAAAAATGTTATTTGATTATATTATAGTCACGTCTTATTTAAACGTTTGAACAAATTACAATTCTCTTGGACATTAGTTGTTTTTGACTATAATTTAATCAAAGTAATCAATAAGAAGTTTTTGGTGGACGAATGATTGAATAAAATACGTCACTAGGAAGCAATCGTAAGCGGTTGCGATTAATGCTAGATTATATAAAGTATTTGACGTTAATATACGTTAGTAGAGATTGAAAGTTGTAATAATTTAAACATTTTGTCAATTCTTATAGATTTTCTATGCATTTACAATGTAATGGAATTACAGTTTTCAGATCTAACACTATGTTTATAACAGTGGTGACAAGTAATATAACAATGGCAGACTATATTTAGTGTTGATTTTTTTCTGTATGATGTATTATTTTTACTGTATAATATCTAGCGGTCACCAAAAAATTCCTAAAGATTTATACTTCAAAGTTATAGAAATTAAAATAAAAAATGGATATGATAAAAAAGATAAGTATATTAAAACGTATGCATAATACTGAATGTTTCGATAGCATTTAAATATAATTTTTATGAAAAATGGTAGACACTTATTTGTTTTATGCAATTATTCAAAAATCTTTTAAATCTCTAAAATTTTATTCCTTTTTTTCGTTACATTCATTACTAAAACTAATTACTATATAATCTTTGGTTTATAAAAATTTTCCGGCGTCATCTAATCTACATCACTCTTTATTTTTAGTTCAGTTTTCTCTTTATTCTTTTGCTTTCTTTAGAAGAAAACCCTTTAAGGGTGTTTTAACTAATTGCAAATATACGCATGTTTTCGGTATATAAAAATTTCATTTTCTTCATTACTAAACGTATTTTATAAACTCATAAAAATTATAAATTAAATAAATTAACACATAGGTACTTATACTGACTAGAATTTTGTAAAAAAATAGGTTTATATTATTTGTATTTATTTCACACTAAACTAGATCATTAGGCTGTAAAGATTTTCATATTGTTTTGTATAGGAATACGTTAACATTTTATTTACTACAATCAGTTAACTATGAAGCGGTTGCATTAATTAACTTTGACGATTTGGAGAAGAGTAAAGGTATGAGTCAATTTCATTTATATCTTGTGTTCCAAAATTCTAGAAATTAGAATCTACTGTAAACGCATCATATGCATACCAAAAACGCAAATATCTACAAAGACCTCTTATTTTTATTTATTGCAGATCGACATGATACATGGTTACGCCAGAGGAAATAATATTTCACGGTTTTTAGTAAATCAATTACTAATAATTAGAGAGTATGTTTTACTTGATCACTATTCCTTTTCTATTGTAATAATAGTTATTTTGAAGTCTATACAGGGTGTCCGCGATATACAAAGCATGCTTTTAAGGGATAATAGCTACAACGATTTAGAAACAAAAACATATAATATACCTTGGGTAAGTGCCTGTGTAGTGTGCCTGTAAGTGTAAACGAGAAAAAAAATATTTCTCACGTCACAAACTTCGACGCATACTGTACAGAGCCAGCCGATCAGTGCAGGATTTACCCGACGATTACAGGCGTGTGTTCTTCAAAATGGGCAACACATCGAGCCTTTCCTGTAATACATTTTCTCCTGTCCCTCAAAAAAGTCCTTTTTGGGACCACCAATTTGTCACAAATAAAAGAAAAGAACTCAATTTTGTAGTAGCCTATTAAATACGCCCCTTTCACTCTAACTTCAACATAACATCGATTTTATTGTCATAACATTATTAAAAAAATGCAAAGGTACCTTTATTTTTAAAACGTATGGCCATTGACTTCGTACGATACAATAGTCTAATGTAGTTCAAGGTCGTATAAACAGATGATGTTTGGCTTGCATCTGGGGCGCTATTCTCGACCCTTCGCAAAGTATGAAATCTCTCTCGATCGCTCGCGAACACGCGTCACGTTGTGGAATCCATATTCTCATGCCTTCGCTTCGATTCGAAGTTGGCAAAATATCGTTCGTTTCGAAGCGAGCGGGTTTCTGTCGCGTTGAAGGTATATATAGGGTTGAGTTTTGTATGATTGTTACGTTCGCTTGTCAAATAAGAGTGAAAAACGGTGAACTTCTTATTTTTTGATACACAACAAGATTTAGAAAAAGCACAAGACAATGTTGTAGTCACAAAAAATATTAACATGCATGTGGACACCGTAAATGTTATGGATGCTATGACAAATGAACAATTTAGAAAGACATTTCGTTTATCCAAAGAGGTACTTATATTTGGAAAATATTACGCGACCCTACCTACGACAAAGACCACGTAGAACTAATATCAGTACAAATTAAGGGAAATTTATAATATAAAATAATGATAATTAGAGTATCTAAGAATATATTCAAAATAAATAAATGTAATTAATAGTTTTTTACGCACATCGATGTTGTAGACAATTTTCTCTGATATAGTATTTTGTTACTTTACATCTTGACACTTTAAAAAAAATTCGATGTATAAAAAATATTATTTTTATTATAAAATAAATATTTTGACTATACCTATGTACTTCAGTTTTGTTCTTGGCCGCATATCATGCTGTGTCTTAAACAAAAGAATAGTACTATACTATAAGTAAATTATGCGTTATAATAGTTTACAAATACTTAATAAATTATTCATTTCAAATACAAAATTGAATACAATTTTACGCTACCTCGCATCAATTCTTCCACTCCTTTACAATTCCTGGCATACTATTTAAGAAATCAGCTAAATATTCCCATCTTGGAATATTATTGGATAGTTTGCCTTACATCAAATTATATTTACTCTTACATATTTAATCATCGTGCTTTTTTCGTTTTCAGTCATTTTCATTTTGTTTGTCAAACCACCAAAACGTTAAGAGAACGTCTAAGACTATTTACAAGCGGAATATAATAAATACTTTTATTTTATCCAATTATTTGTAAAGGATTACATCTAGCATTTCTATTTAGCGCCATTCGAATTGTAAAAATTGTGAATTTAATTGTGAACACATCTGCGCGCCATATATTGGAAGGTTGCGGAAACACAGTTACAGCCCCCAATTGTCGGCGTTGTCAAGTATGTCGCTCGCATAGTTGCGAAGCCTATTGCGAGTGCCTTTAAGAATACGTCTTCGCAAACGAACCCTTCGCAATCGCAGGTATACGTCTAAACACGAACAAAGTTGAGAATAGCACCCCTGTGCCTCTATTCAATACGTGTACAGTATGGTGTAAGAGAAATGACACCACGCTTCAATTTCAAAGTATTAAATAATTCGTTTTCGTCGTTGTTTTCAGTTATTTTCAACCCTACATTTTTGATATGGTTTTTTGGTTATTTAAGAAGCAATATGGATGAGTTTTCTTGTACAGTTTGACCAAATAAGTTTTTTAGAAATAATTTTTTTTCTCGTTTACGCTTACAGATAGACTCAAAGTGTATTATATGTTTTTGTTTCTAAATCGTTGCAGCTATCATCCCTTAAAAGCATGCTTTGTATATCGCGGACACCTTGTATATTCATGCTATATAATTTTATTAGTCTTGTTATAGCGTGAATATATGTATGTGAATAAATGTACATATGTACTATAAAGTATAAAGTAAAAATGGGTATTACCAAATGACATTTAGTTCTCTTGAATTGGTTCTTTTAAAAGTTATATACCGTGTGAACGCCTGCGAGCAGTCGATACCTAACCTGTGTACGCTATATTTTATTTACAATTGTATTGGCAAAAATAGCTTGCTGCATCTTATTGTTAGTTCAACGATAAACTAGATTTCCTATCGAGCGGATGATCGCGGGCAGAAATTCAAGTCTATCTATACAGACTGCGAGTGAGATAGGCACACAATTATTGTCGCTTACTAGCATGCGTATTTCAGATGAATTCATACGCGTTCTGAGTGGTAACGGTCATTTTTGTTATGGTGTTAACTGTTTATGGCAAAACAATTTTACGGTGGGAATTCTGCGGAAATAACTATGGAGAAGTAGTTATTAGTTAGATAGATCGCCCGCATGGATAGGATATCTAATACATATACTGCTGAACTAAGATGCAGCAAGCTATTGTTGCCAATACAATCATACAGTAGAAAATAGCGTACACAGGTTATGTATCGCTCGCTCGCAGGCGTTTACATGGTATAGCAGCTCAATAAAAAGAATCATTCTGGCTATCCCAAGTACAAAGTATACGTTAGAGTAACTTAGTGCGATGTATATAGTTTTTTCGAGTTATATTATCGTGAAATAAATACAAATGCATATTAGAGTAACAGATCTTTCTTTCAGATAAGTAAGTTTAAAGCAGCATATCGTTCCGTTTAATAAATTAGTTTAAATAATGCACAAACTACAAACATATAAATTTATTTGTTACTTCAAAAGCAACTGAAAATTAGGAAAATATATTTAAACTAGCTTATCTGTAAATAAAGAACTAGTACATATATTATTAAACTCTAAACCTGAGAGTCAAATTTAAGAAATAATGCTTTGTGTAGTATTACCCGATGAGGTATTTACTACTGTCGGTGCAGCAACTTGTAACTGCAAACTACTTGTATTGCTAGTTCCTTGTTGTGATAGTTCAGCCTTGACACGTCGGGCTATATGCGATCTCGTATGCTTTCTCAGATGATCTTTCCTATAAAAACCTTTTCCACATTCTGTACAAACGTGTCTTTTCTCTCCCGAATGTATTACGAAATGTAAAGTTAATTGTTCCTTACGTTTAAAGGCTTTCAAACAAACGGTGCAAACGTACGGCCTTTCGGGATTGTGAGACTGTTTATGTCTCGTCAAATGATCTTTTCGTTTCAGACCAGCTCCGCATATATCACAGACAAACCGTCTCTCTAATGTGTGTCCAAGTAGATGTTGTTCTAACAATTCTTTTTCTGGATAAGCCATATGACATTCAGGACAACAATACAACGTGGAACCATCCAAGGCAGTGGTTAGACGTATTTCGCCAGGTTTAGGTTTTGGCTTCTTTTCTTTTTCAGGTTTTTTCTTCTTTTTCTTTTTGGTTGATATGGTACTCTGTAATTGCGAAGTATTTATTGTTGATAACGAATTTAACGTTGATAATGCGTTTGTACTTAAAATATTGGTGTTTTGTGTTAACGCAGTGTTTGTTGTCAAACTATTGCCGTTCAACGCATTGCTGGTCAAATTAGAATGTAAGAGGTTTAGGTTAGGTTCATTACCGGGTAAATTTAGCTGTTGGTGATTCGTCTCTTTTTTTATTGTTTCCGCAGAATATTTTAAGAAGTGATGCAAGCTTAACGGCAATGTAGAAGCTGGCAAATGTGATAAATAGTCCGCAACGGTTGAACCTGGTGTGGCTAATGACTGCCAAGTTGCCGGCATCGAAGACGTAGTACTAATTACTTGATTTTGACTAGAATGAGATGATGATTGCGGAGTACTTTGTACCTGACCTTGTTGCGGTTGCGAATTCTGCTGTTGATGATTTCGCCGTTCCTCTTGATGACTGTCTTTTGCCTGAAAATTAATTTAGCTGTATGAATAATACAATTTATAAAATGAGTTGCTATATCAAACATTTTTATCAATTTTTCTTCATTTCCTATATGTAATTATTGATAGAAATGGCAATATTTTATATTATTCGACAGTTATTAAACCTCGGTTTATTCTACCGACGCAGTTGTAATGAACGAAACATAAATACATATGTACATATACAATAGAATAAATTAAAATAAATATATATATTATAAGCAGTCATTTTACAATTTTTGCCTTGGCCACTTCTCTGACTACAATGGTTAATCAATTTTAAAGTTTTTAACAATTTTTAAAGTTTTTAACTCAGAATTTTAAAATTTTTAACACGTTTGTATTTGTCCAAACGGTTTTTTTAATTACGGTTACCACATTTGTGTTGGCCCAATTATATTACTTCTGTGTGTAGAAGATCTCATGTGTTTTTTACTAAAATTTATATACTGCAGCCTATGTTTTTGAAAAAGGATGGAATAACATCCGAAACGTCAAACGCTAAATTAGTATTTTATTTCTTTACAATTCAAAAAAAAACCCTAATTCCGTACTAGTCTACGCCGAGTACATTACTAGTATCATCGCAACGTCGGAGTTACATCCGAGTTCTTCATTTGCAACTATATATATTATATACATGTGTACAAGGTGTAAGGTAACCGGCAAAATTATATCACGTGTTCCAGAGATGATTCTGATCTAAAAAGTTTATATACACCATACAATGTATGCATAAATGTTTGAGATGAGAACCATAGGCAACTAAATAGATTGGTATTGGTAAAAAATAATTCATTTAAAGTAATTTTAAAATGGTTAAGTCTCACTTTATTTGATTAAAATAAATAACATGATAGGGCAATGCCTTTTCGTTTTCTAAATATCAACAAAAATAAAAATATGCGTTACGTTAATGATATTTCTATATGAGATTGAGAGCATTTGTACTGCAGAAAAGACATAAACGAGCGCAGTGATGCTAATTTGTATGTATTTTATTTAAATTAACATTTGTTGGTTCGGAAGGTACTGTGCATTGACATTGGTACACAAATAAATCTGCAAAAGTAATATTGAAATACATAGTAACAACGTGGAATACGCTGACAAGGTGTTTGTGTATGGATTTTGTAAGGAAGCGGGCGTGCTGCAGCAGAAGAATACCGTCAACGCTTTCAAAACGTGTAGTGCCTCACCATACGACATTTTCTAATGTCTTTCAGGATTGGAGAGAGACGGGATCTTCTCCCAATTCGAAGGGGGTCGAAAGAGAATTTACTGTTGTCCTAAATGAAGTTGAGAATAACCCATCCACACAGTGACCGGTGTTCGTCATCCTCAGGTTTGGCGAATTTTACATCTCAATGGACTCCTCACCATCTTCAGAAAGTTCATCATTTACTACCAGAGGACTGGCCCAATCGCGTGCAATTTTGCCAATGGTTGCATGATAATTTAGAGCTTATTCCGCGTATTCTTTTTACAGACGAGTCACAATTTACTCGAGATGGTATAAACAATACCAGGAATCCTCACAATTGGGCCCATCAAAATCCACATAGTGTATGTCCATAGTGGGCAATCACCAACATCGTTTCTCTGTGAATGTTGTTATATAATCACATTATTGAACCGTATTTTATTGCAGAACGTCTTACGGAAAATTTTTATTGAAATTTTTTGGAGAATATTTTGCCAGAATAAATGGGAAATATTCTACTAGAATCTTGACGCCGCATGTTTTATCAACACGACGGATTTCGGTGGGGAAGTTATCGAATATTTACAACATTTTTCTCGGCGGTAGATAGCAAGAGGAGACCCTATACCGTGGTCTGCTCGTTCCCCTGACGTTACGCCAGTCGCCTTTTTCTTTTGGAGGTGCCTTAAAACTCGTGTTTATAAAAATGGTAAGCCAGACATGCTAGAAGAATTGATAGCAAGAATAATTGAGCTGATAAAGTCTTTGGAGAATGAACCGACAGATATTAACTGGCAACAAAACATGGCTCAAAGACTAACAGCATGTTTGGAAAGCATAGGGGAACAATTCGAGCAGTTATTACAATATTAGCCGTTATGTAATTATGTAGTTTCTTAATAAAATGGTAAACATGGTAATTGGTAAATTTTTCTTCTTTTATCGATATCTCGAAAACGAAAGGGAATTGACCTATGGTGTATATAAACTTTTTAGATCAGAATCATCTCTGGAACACGTGATATAATTTTGCCGGTTACCTCAAGGAACACCCTGTATATACTAGATGTTAAGTCGACGACTGATTTAATATTTAAAGTTCTTCAGTACATCTTGAAAAGTACTATCTACGGAACACAAACATCTACGTGAAGGTTACTCCAACGAGCAATATTATGGTATAAGCTTGTAAATAGACAGAAGAGCGCCAGCTAGCCACATATGATCAATTTTTGGGAACGAATAAAAATACACATCCGATACATTATAGGCATACAGAGTGCACGTCGTCAACTGATCGACCGTGACTGCCACATGCTGATATTTGATAACAACAGTCTTGTTGCACTCTGTAGAGAATTGTATTTTCGCACTCGATCGTCGGCTCTGTAGGAAATGTAATGTAT
The DNA here is from genome assembly GCA_004785975.1 of Popillia japonica. Classification (NCBI taxonomy): domain Eukaryota; kingdom Metazoa; phylum Arthropoda; class Insecta; order Coleoptera; family Scarabaeidae; genus Popillia; species Popillia japonica. The sequence goes on from SMLS01066363.1 coordinate 11,535, forward strand.
CGCTGAACTGAAACGGCATCGAGCGGCAAATTAAGTGAGGCCACATCCAAAGTGTGCAATCCACTGTAGTTAAGGCCTGCCATCTCTCTTTTATTGAACGTATGTCTAACACTCATCTTACAAATAAATCTTTTATAAATATATATATACTACACTATACACTACACTACCCGTATCTGTTGTTCTTTGCGAAGGAGTACTATGGAAATAGGAATAACACAAAAGCTAAGTCACTAAACATATTGTGCAAGTAAGCAGTAGGACTAGGAAGGAACATGCCTTAGGGAAGCCACCTGATTTTGTGTAAAGAATTGCATATTTTGGGCAGACCTGTAGAATCGCAGAAAAGAAGTCTAAACAATTACTATTCAGTATGTGGATTCGATAACAATAAGTATAAATGATAATTGAATATACAGGGTGTTCTCACATACATCGCAAATATTTTAACCGTCGAATCTTAATAATATGTAGAATATTTTTTGGAAATGATTTTTTTACAAAAGTTGTCGTATAAGCGAGAAAAAAAATAGTAGTTTTGGGCAAATGTTTTTCGTTCGGTCTGTACAAAAGAAAAATGCACCACATGGGCTCTTCAAAACTTATTAACCGATGTTTGTCAACAAATGGGCAAGGTCGCCGTATGTTGGATAAAGGGTCTGTGTAGGTAACTGGCAACATCTGATACTGTTTACATTTAAGAATGCTGAAAATGCACGTCTCAATTACATCGGCTATGTGTCGTAGTATTATTTTGTCAGAGCATGGTCAAAGTTCGTATTTTCGTTCGTAACTTTAAACAGTGTTGGCGTTACTTGAAGAAAGTTATTGTTTTTTGTGATCATGGCTTTTCCTAATCATGAACTGATAGACATGTTGTTAATTTACGGAGAAGATACATGCAATTATTTCCAAATAGACGTTTGCCCGGGCCCGCGACTTTTGTACGAGTTGTTCAACGATTGTGAGACACAGGCCGAATCCAACCTCGAGGACCGGAAGGTCCAGGTAGAAGTGCACGAATAATACATGCCGAGGAAGAAATTGTCGAAGCAATTGACAATAACCCTACACTTAGCACAAGGGAACTTACTAGACTCGTCCATGTCTCCAATTTCGTTGTCTGGAGAACGTTACGCGAAAATCAGTTGTATCCTTAACATTACCAACGCGTGCACAGTTTATTACCGGCAGACTACGCCGCCAGAGTCGCGTTTTGCGAGTGGTTAGGCGAAAGACATGAACAAAGTGCAAACTTATTATTATATTCCTCTTAATGTTAGAGCTAGAATGTAGCATCAACATGATGGTTCACCGGTACATTTTGCCCGAGTTGTACGTGAACATTTAAATAATGTCTTCGCAGATTCCTGGATAGGGCGTGAAGGGCCTGTACCGTGGCCGGCCCGTTCCCCTGACTTAAATCCAGTTGATTTCTTTCTGTGGGGTTGTTTGAAACAGAGTGTCTATCGTACCGAGGTTCATGATATCGAACAATTAAGGGAACGAATCATTGCGGAAACAAATAAGATACGGGAACAAAATGTTATTCGATTTGTACGTGATTCACTTATACGGCGCGCGCGGTTATGTATACAAGTGCGTATACGAGTGTCGAAAACACCTGTCAGCAGCTAAATTTCTAACGAACATACGGATATTGACAAAAGTGATATTGAGCACTCCAGCACCGCAAACGAACAGGCCTCATATCTACTTAGTAATTTGAAATCAAACTATTTTACGTGTTTCGTGCATTCAGCGATTAAAATTACTGTAATCAACATCATAAAGTAAAGTACAAAATTACTTGCAAAATATACGCCTTTTCGGGAGCGGAAACACTGCCTATCAAAATATGAAATAAATGTACTATTCAAACCAGAATTATTGTATTTACTTGGACCGTAGTTTTGTGAGAAGAACTCATCTTACATACCTTTTCGCTATTCTGTCTCTTCTCGTGCTGTTGATGAGACTGTTGTTGGCTTTGTTGCAGCATAGCAGCACATAATTCCGATGTTAGTTCCTGATGCTCGTAATGCCGCTTCTCATGTCGTACGTTGTTTGGTTGTGAATAAACGCTTTGATTCATATACGCCGCTGTACTTTGATACTTGGAAGAGTTCAGCATGTGTTGTTGTGGTGGATGATGTTGTGTAAACGAGGGGATGCCGTTTGCAGTATACCGGTTGCTATTGGTTTCTGGAGGCTGGCATATCGGGTTTGCGGCATTTTCGTGATTAAACTTAGCCGCAAATTGGTGTATTGTAGGTATAGCTGCGGGAAAGTGACCTCCGAAAGGGGAAAAATTCATTTTGTGTCTTATCTTCTATATTGCCTATATAATAAAAAAAAATCATAGAAATTTATGTAAAAAATTTATCTAAAACAACACCTGCCTCTACTTTAACTTTAATCAATAAGTTATCTATGCAATAGGAATACGTAAGTACCTATATTATAATAAAACGAAGCTATTTAGGATATAATGTGAGGCAGTTATCATTCTAAATCTGAAAATCGGACAGTTTTTTAACCCTTAGAAGGAGAAAACAATGCACAACTTTGCATAATTACTTTTTATTATTTGTGTGTCGTCATATCTAACCTAAATGCTCGTATTTATCAAATGTTACGATAAATGCACATGGAATCGGGGTTTATATGTTCACAACTAAAAAAAAACATGCAATTACCCGCCATTGTCAATGCATTATACCACACGGTTATATTACGCAAACTAAGTAGTATTTTACCAAACAAACATGCAAATATTGTACGTTACAAATATTGTCTGTCTACACTTACCATGATAGAGTTATGATTGTATCTACAAAAGTTGTATTATGGTTGTATTATTGCTTGTGATTCTATAGAATTACTAAGTCTTTGATATTCGCCATTTCTCTGTGTCAGCCGGGACCGGGGGGTGATTTGTCGGAGTTTCTTTGAACTAAAGCGGGAAGATCACCCCTTATTTAAAATGAAAACAAAACGGTAGAAAAAGTATTTGCAGAAATTCGATATTTGAATTGAATTATAAATGTATTACATTTTGTAAAAACAAAATTTTCTATGCATAAGTATAAATGTAAATATGACGAAGTAAAAAAGAGGAGAATAAAAGCAAACATGTATGTATGAATATATTTCCCTACAATAAATTATAAAAAAATACGATATGTAATATAATATTTTTTTTGTATCCCATTATTCGTAATTCTACCGCGTTTTTCTGGTTAAACGGAAAAATTAAATGAACCGGTGTATATTAATTATAATTATCACTATTAATCATTTTTAATAAACCCATAAATAAATAGGTAATATAGGAACGAATACCTATATGAAAAATTACCATATTAGAAAGAAACATTGTTGGAAGCCAGTAATTATATAATCAACTTCTTCTGATTGATTTAATAATTTATAAGTATTAATAACACAAAATAGATAGTACCTATCTATCAGGTGGCTGAAAAGCCATTATCTCAGTTAAAACATCGCGATCTTACATTTGTGAGAGAAATACATATGTCGATTCGGAAAACCAGAAAACAGGTGAACAAACCATGATGAATCGATATAATCAATGCATTTGACAGACGGTCAAACGTTTTGGTATAATTTGATTAAATAAACAATATAGTGAAATCAATTGGCCAAACACCAGAGATAAGTAGAGAAAAGCTATACTGCTGGGGTGCGTTCGAAATATCGAAAAAGAAAGTATACAGGTGTCCCATCAGTAAAAACACGGAGTAGCAGCAATCGCAAGCTCGAATGCTAAAAAGTAAATCAAAAATATGAAGTCTCTATTCGTACGTAAATTGCAGAAAAAAATAATAATAAAGAATTCAATTGGCCTTACGCCGAGCCTGGACGAGCGCGATACAAACCGAACGAAGACCGCATGCAGACATGTATCATTTCGAATCTGCCGTGCAACCTATGTATGTATGTATGTACATACATCTGATAGAAATACAGTTATTCAATTTTTTGCACGCTGTTGGATAGTTCATTCGTTGACGAAAGTTAATGGCTTTTACGACGCAAGAGTTATGGGACATGATGTATCTGTATGATGAAGCAGGTGGAAATGGAAGGGCAATAGAACGTTTATACGCGGAACGTTTTCCTAATAATAGGCGACCATTGTATCAGCTGATAAGGGACTGGTGTCTAGATTACATGTAAGGAGGCACATTACACCTACATATGAAGGCAGGGATAGTGAACGGACACGAAGAGAATGCAGGTGTTAGCACGTTAACAGCAATGCAAGTTGGAATGGCCTATTCTCATCGAATCTTCCACGAGAACTTGATGCATCCATACCACCTACAACGGATGCAAGCTTTAAAACCACAGCTAGGATTGACCCGTACTTGGTTCCGCCATAAGCAAGAGATGAGAAATGTGGATTTTTGTGCCAGCATACTATTAACGGATGAATGCCGTTCTACCCGGAACGGTGTCTTAAATTTCCATAATACTGACTATTGGAGTGATGCAAAGCCTTATGTTATACAATAGAGTCGTTTTCGGTAAATATTTGGGCAGGAATTGCCGGTGACAGTCTACTAGGACCACAGGCACTTCTTGCACGACTAAATGGAGCGAGTTATGTATTTAGATTTTTTGCATAATGCATTACTGGAATATCTCGACGATGTGCCGTTACAACGTAGGAGAGTTCTCTGCTTCATGCACAATGGAGCGCGCCCACACATTTCCTTAGCGGTGCAGAATTTCCTCAACGTTTCATATCCTCGATGGTTTGGACGTGGAGGACATGGACCATGGCCAGCACATAGTCCAGATTTAAATCCATTAGATTTTTTTCTATGGGAGCATATGAAAACAATAGTGTATGATGGAAACGAAATTGTCACCGAAGAAGAGCGTCGCCAACGTATTTTTACAGCAAGACCTACACGCGAGGAACCACTTCTAACGATTGCGTGATAATCTTCACCGAAGCATAGACGCCTGTCTTCGTTCACGAGGCGGACACAACGAACATTTGATGTAAATTTTCATCTGTTTCATCTTAACACTCGGTCCTTTTCAGGACCACCATTTTACTTTACTATGAAACGAAAAATGCACGTCTCCGTACGAGGTTACTAACAACGCTAGATAAAAAATAAGTAAATAGTTTGGTATTTATTGTAATAAAAGGCCACAAATATTAGAATCGGAAAATTCAACTACAAATTTAAGCGCAATAAAACTCTTATTGTTTGGAAAACCAACACCATGCAGTTGTTCTCTTTCACTGCCACCAGTGCTGCCAGATGATAAGTTGGTTTAGCGGTAGTTTTGCTCGAGAAAAAGCGGTAGATTTCGGTACAAAAACGGTGGACCCAAAAAAAACAAAAAGAAAATGCATCAAAGGGATTTACTAATTATAATTGAACTATAATTGAAATTTATAAACTTTTATAAACTACTTAATTGCTTACCTCATAATAATTTTTTTAAATAACTGCACAAAATTAATTTTAACACGCACCTACACAAAGAAGTTGACACAACGACTAACACAGTAATGCGATCGCCTAGATTATGATCGATTCAAACAATAACAAAAATTATCTGTGAATGAACTACAATTATGAATGAATTTTCACAAGTAAAGAAAGCCTGCAGTTAACTATTCTCATCGTGATAGAAAACGTACGCTCGGAGAAAAGTACTCGGGACGGCTAAGCGCGGCAGCAATGCAACCGAATATTGCTGCCGCGTGTAACCGTCCCGACTACTTTTTCTCCGAGCGTACATACACAATATGTAGTAAAAGCAGTAAAGAGTTGTTACAGTAACTTATAGATGTCATATGTACATATTATAGAATCAAGGTGATAAAATTGGAAAAAGCGGTAGATTTACAAGTGAAAAACGGTAGAATGGTAGATAAAGGGTAAAAACTGTAGATCTGGCGGCACTGACTGCCACCGAAAACGTTTCCAGCTTTGTAGAAAGCAATCGATCACCGAGCTGCGTTATTGATATTAGTTGAGCTACTATAGTTGGCGAAACGTTTTAGTAATAGTTTGTCTATTGGTTTATGAATAAGTAAGTACCTACGCACTTACATACATATGTACATACGATTATAAATTGTTTGTATTGCATTATTTAGTGTCTCGACGAATATAAACATACATACATTCAGTCAGGTCCGTAATATAATTTTGTAATAAAAAAATTGTTTGTTTGAAAATTTTTTCATTTCTTCGTTATTGTGGTATATTTATCTGTGATCCTGTTCGGACATTACATATTTACTACTCCGTCTTTTTATTGCCGGGACACCTGTATGTTTACATAGCTGGCTGGGCTGGCTGTATCTTGACGGTGTTCGAAAATAACGGTATATAAGTATGGTAAGTGGAGTGTATCTTTTTGTAACCAAGTTTGAAGGGGGTTGGGTTCCCGACCACAATATACACGCTTTATTTGGTTATATTTTTGTTTGCGCTCCACCCTGAGCGCTCAAAAATTCTTAGAAAGTATACTACACGCTCTACAGGATGTCAAGTGAATAGTGTCGGAAAAAATAAACAGTATAAAACTAATATCACCAGAAAGGTAAATCCAAAAAAATTACGATCATATTTTAAAATAATTTTTCCTTTGATAATTACCAAATTTTGTTGACGCCTGACACGTGTGAAAAAAGGGACGCTAAAAATGTCTAAGAGACATAAACAGATATTTTTTATTAAATTCAATGATAATAAATGCTTATTGTACTCTATGAAAGCATTTGTTTACGAAGCACAAATATTCTATTTATAAAAGGTCATACATTTACTACAGATTTTATTCATTTCGCGCTGTTACTTTTTTTGGTAGGAATCAGGTGTTTTTTTTTTCATTATAGAAACTTTCAATATTAAAGTACAGCGACATATTATTACCTAATGATCACGTAGTTAACAGTTTTTTTTCTTTTCAAATAATTCGTGGTAGTCTTGAAGAGGACTGTTTCATGAGAAACAGGACAAAAATTTAGAGTAGTAATGTCTGCAATTACTACCACGAGCTCCGGATGCACGCTTCTTTGCGACGGCAAAATTTGGACGCTGTGACAACACAGTCTCGAAAAGCCTTGGCGTCTAAAATTTCCCGTCATAAACAAAGATTTTCATGTATCCTCACAGGAAAAAGTCCAACAGATTCAAATCGGGACTTCGTGCTGGCCACAGAATCGTTCCTTCTCGGCCTATCCAATGTGCAAATGCCTGCTTTAAATGTTCCCATACAAGTTGGGCAACATGTGGAGGTGTCCCATCGTGCATGAACTACATTTACTGTCGTAAATGTAGTGGTATGTCATCCAAGTAAGCGGGTAACGTATTTTGCAGACCATTTAAATAAGCTATATACCGCATTTAATTTTTCCGGAAGTACATGTGGCCCAAATAAATGATCGCCCAATATTCCGACCCATGCATTTATTGATTTCCTATGTTGGGATGAACTCTGTGGGTTTTTATCAGCCCAGTGATAAATATTATGGTAATTCAGCAGTACACCATTTTTTGTGAAGCAGTATTCATCGGTAAACAGGATTACGGATCGAAGATTTGGAAGATGAGTTTCTGTTTGACCAAACCATTCACAACAGGTAATCCGTCGAGAAAAATCATTGCCTTATAGACGTTGGATTTTCTGTACGTATTACGGGTGCAGTAAAAGATTTTAACTGGTTTCTCCGTAAATTAAAATTATGTCCATGTACTCAGTATTCATATAACTTGCCATAATGTACACATAAAACAACTAATGCCTGTGATGACTAGAGCTGGGCGATTGCTGCGGTATGCACGACGCAAATATTTGGCAGAACGTAGTTTTCACGGATGAGAAAGTCTTTCAATCTTATTACAACGGTCACGTCAGAGTAGGTAGGCATATAGACCACCAAACACTCGTTTTGAGGAACTATACATCCATAATGTTAGAAAAAGTGGCCGTTTTTCTGTTAATGTTTGGGGGTGGATGAGTGCCAACGGTCTTGGTGTCTGCACACATGTTCAAAACAGGTTCAATGCATTAACATATATAGACATTCTACAGAACATCATGCTACCATCAGTCAACGGCATGTTTCCTGAAAACAACTTTGTGTTCCAGCAGGATAATTGTCGAGTTCATATATATAAACAGTATGCTGCCCTGGCCAGCGCGTAGTGCTGACCTTAATCCTGGAGAGAATGTTTGGGGTTTGATGTTGAAAACAATTAATAAAGGAAATAATTTTTATACACGAAATGCTGAGCATTTATGGAATACAATTCAAGAGGTATGGAACAGTTTTACTCCAGAGTATGCCCGTAATTTGGTAGCATTCTTACCTAGAAGACTCAACTACGTTATCGAGAACAACGGCGGAGTTTCAAAATATTAATTTTAATAAAGATTTGTAACTATTTTCGTAGTAACACTATTGGTTTTACATTAAAGTTGTTGTTTGTCACTTTGACGTTTTATTATCATATTATTTAATTTTTGCTGTCATTGCTGACAACACATTACCTACATAATATTTTTATCGTATCATTGACCATTAAGCTTACTTTAAGTTAAACCTTTATTACATATTATTGATATCATAACATCATAACAATTCATAATACGTTAGTTAGGAAATATAATACGTTAGTTACGTTATAATACGTTAGTTACGTTGGTTATGACACGCTAAAATGACAATAAACAGTTTTTGATTTCCATCGTTGTCAATGATACGATAAAGCTTTGAATGCAACTCGATTATTATACGATTTATATAAACCTCGGACGTTTCACAGGCGACTCGGCGCGGAGCGCCTCGTCGCCTGGCAACGTCCTCGGTTATTATAAATCGCATAATAATCTCGTTACATTAATAGCTATAAAAGCCTGATTTACCAAAATTTATGAAGATAACACAAAATGTCTGTATAATATTGTGTTATTATAATATAGGTAGTTGGCATAGCATATAATAATAATAGACATATGATGTATGATAAGTGTCATGTTAAGTAGTGTCACTGATTTAGTAAAATAAACAGATATTGTTCAATACTACTTATTACTAGATACGGACTAGTACCGTATAATACAATGTCAAATTAGTGGTCGCTTTTATGTAACCGCGACCGTACAATTGCTTTCCTCTTTAATGAATTTTTCAATTACAAAAATGTAATATTTGTTAACTCTCCATTAAGCGCGTTTATTGGCGTAACGTGATTCGTCACGTTAGGTCCTTGGTCCTGTGAACCCATCTATCAGTGAGAGGGAAAAAAGGGATATTGGTGTAAAATTCAAATCGTATATTGAGGAATGCGTCGAAAATGGAAGATAGTGTGTATACTGGTTTGTTCCAACATACAGTTTGTGCAGTTTGAGTTCTCAAAGTCGTCGTTTTAATTGACTAACTACTATCCTCGAAATTATAAAGTACCAATGTAAAATAAATAAGCTACGCATCCGTAAAGTACAAACTCTGAAAATCAGCAAAGAATTTGCAAATTGTTCTGACTATCAGCAAACAGTTTCCAATCGATTCTTTTACTTGGAACACAAAATTTCAGTTTATAAATTGTAACTTGGTTTGCTCGAACGCCAAAATTACTAATGCGCAGAATCCTGATAGTTAGTAACCATTACTGATAGTATCGTATTCTTGTTGAAACAAACCTATACAGAGTGTCTACTGAATACTCTATGAAAATAAAAGAGGTTAAAGCGAATGGCATGGAAACCTAAATTCTAAAAAATTAATATTACCTACTTTATGTCGACACAGTAACGAGAAAATAATATTTTTCAATCTCAGTCAGTAATTTCACGGGAAGTATTATTATTCATTAGTTCGAGTTATTGATACTGAGGGCTGTCAACGCGGCCTTAATCTCTTTTAAAAAAATACATTCTAAAAAATACGATTATTCCCTATTTATCTTACTTTCTCTGGTGAACTGGTACTGGTGAAGTTGGTCACATTGGTCATTGAATTCAGCGATTTCTATTGGTTGCTCTTTTCTCAGAAGCAGATGTAGTTTACCCGCCATTTCTAGTGTGATTTCAGTAAGAGACGTTACGTGTGTTTTTCTTGATAATTATTTTTTATTTGAACCAGCAAAAGCAAGGTAAGAGGAAGTGTAAATTTGATTTGTTATAATGCTATTAAAACTAATACACAACAAGAAAAACAAATTTATTTCGCAAAATATATACAGAAGTATGACTGACTATAAAAAGCAAGCAATTGCAAGCTTTTGCGCTATTAAAATATATAATATGAGTACAATATATTTATATATAGTAATATAGGCTTTGTAAAGGCAACAATGCTTAATTTTGTGTGAAATGAAATTATGACAGGTTATATCATAACCTTCTCTAAATAATAAAACTTATGAAAATTATTGCTCCCATCGTCAATAATTTTTTAAAAATATGTACGAACATGTATGTACACTAAATATTTATTTTGTTTAATTGGCTTAAAATCACAAGATGCATTAGTTATCCACTGATGACGTTGAGAAATGAAGTTACAATCATTAAGCTTAAGACTGAATGGACGGTTGAAATACAGTAGTCATTACTTACAAGAAATTCATTATTACATTTAAATTTATAATACTTTATGCTACATCCAACATTACTTACTAGATTTTCGTTAGGTAAATCTATGACACATAGAGGACACAGTATTATAGAATTATTTATACATTTAGTGAATTTAAACTGTATAATGTATTTTTACTTTGTACGCAGTTTAAAATTTTGTTGCGACACAGCCATAATGCAATTGTTTTTGTAGCATTCTAAATACAAATTTACTACAACCATTTTTTTTATGATCATTGTAATTTTGATAAACGAACAGTTTATTTCTTTCATATATAATCTCAGGGATTTTAGTTAATCCATATCATGACGAGGGCTTACAGTCGTTCATCATCACAGATGTATTCGAACTAAACTTTGGTTTCGTTGTTTCTGAGGTGGCCAGTAGATAACAGTAATTATCAGTTGATCATGCTGGATATGGGATTGAATCGCATGATTTTTGAAAGCAGTATCCATAGTACAGAAGTCATAACAGTTAATACAACACCACCCCATCCTAAATCTAGAGACCATGAAGTTGTAAATATACGAGCTGTAAGCAATGATTCTGGTGTTTTTCCTCCATATGGAAGTACTACTCCGTCAACCGTACCATCAGCATCCATATCTAAACGGGGTTTGCTTTGAACTCTCTTGAAGTGTATTATTGTTAGAGTAAATAATGCAAACGAGGCTGGAACAAAATAGAAAAGAGAAATATTTAAATGTTGAATGTTGTATTACTACCAGTCGGTTTGTAGAAGCAATTTGACAGGAAACAGATTGTTAGCTCCACAGTAATTTGAACACTATTGGAAACTAGGAGAAACTGGTTGTACAAACCACAAACACTCCTATATATTACAGATAAAATATTAACTGTCAAGTTGTTAGTCAACTGATAGTCCAGTTACAACAGAATAATTTTTTGTCGATGAATTAAATGAATTTTCCTAAATCATATTGTAATTGTAATTTCTAATCACAGCACTGATGACTGTGTCAATTTCTAGCGATTGTTAACTTTTTAAGAAATCCTCGACATATATTTTTTCCTTCACTGGATAGATACATATTTTCTTTCTGTATCTATTGATGTGTAATCAACATTTTTGTTGAAAGTTTAGCAGAAGAAATAATTTAAAACACTTCGACATTATGCTCTTAATCACTTTCGTTTTATTTTGGTGTGCAGATATAATTGATTGTAATTAACAAAACAAAAAGAAATCTTAAAAAATAGATTGAAAAGTAAAAAATTTCCCAACTATCGTCCGAATTGGCAACTTGCAATAACATAGTACAATAATAATAATAACCTTTATTCTGTATACTAAAAGAAGTATAGAATATGTCAATACAAACAGAAAATACAGTACTAGTAAAGAAAAAGAAATTATATGTATGTATTATATGTACACCAGGGTGACAGAGTAAAATAGACACCAGGTAAAGATTTATGGCTACGTAAATATCCAAATTCTAAGAATTAAGTAACAAATGTCTATTGAAATTAGGGTATTGGCTAATGTGTAGAAGGGATTAGGTCAGAGTTTAGTGTTGTTACAACTATCCCACGCGAATTTTTCCATGGCCAGGGCAATTACCGGACATGAACCCAATTGAAAATGTGTGGCACATACTTCAACAAAATATGGTAAAACGACCCCGGAAACCTAGTAATAAAGATGAACTTGTAGCTACTGTTACAGAGGAATGGCTAAATATATCCGAAGAGACCATTAATAATTTAATAGATTCCATGCCCCGACGAATTGCAATTCTTCACACCAGCAAAGGTGGATTGACTAAATACTAAGTACATTTAGTAATTTCAGAAAATGTTATGTATATAACTACAATAATTTTTTTATTTTAATTAGTACTGGTCTATTTTACTGTCACCCTAGTGTATGTATAAATATGTATAACAGAAGATGTAGAATACATCATGTATACGCTTTGCATGAATAAAATTCTTGCAGTGTATAAAAGGCATTACTCGCCAGGTATTGTTTTAATTTATTTTTAAATTGTCTATTTGTCGCTGTCTTGTAACTAGTGGGCAAATGGTTGTAGATCTTCATGCAATACTAATATCCTGTAGCAGTGGGGGTTGCGTTTCATGGTTTATTAGGCATTTTTCTAACGTTGAAATATGCACATGAAAGCCAAGTTAAAGATGGCAATAACTGTGTGTTGCATGTACCATCACGGACTTCGGTTATGTCCGGTATCTACCTGTACAACCTGCGCTCCTGTCCCTTTAAGATAAAACGGATATGGTGACATGACAATGAAATGTAATCGTACGTAGTATTCATGAAACCATTTTATTTGATACCTAATGTAATGGAGCGAGAACTTGAGAAAGTTTTATGTGATACTAGGTATATCTGGAGTCTCGGCGATACCGTTCATTAGAAATAAATACATATATAAATTTGAAAATTCAGAAGTATAAACGATTGTTTTCTTCAATTAAAATGTTTTTAGATTTGTAGTGCTTCTGGTTATACCGGAAGTTGGCATCTATTTTGTTATTTATAATTCAACACCATGTGTATACTTTCGTATTTGAATTTACTTATTGTTAAGCTTTAGGAATAGCTTTACTTGTTGCAATTTGATTTTGGGCGTTTTGTAGTTATTCGATTTTCTTCTAAAAAAATTGCTATAGCAAATATTTATTCTAAAAAATCAGAGAACACTCGGTTTTTCAAATATCAATTTAGGATTCCTCATATGCTTAAGCAACATGTTGGCGTAGATTTTGACGACGAGAACGGCTGTCTACATTGTGCGATTATTTTACTATGGCACGTTAAGTTTTCGAAATCTTGTAAAACCATAAGTTATTTTTTTTCAATTGGTACCCCCGTATTTTATTACTTAGTCAGCTAGTGGCGTTTGTCTAGTGCACTTGCTTCTTCAGGGGCTATCGGGTTCGAACCCCCGTGTTCTTTCTGAATTTGGTTTTCTATAGTTTCTCAAATTCCATAGCATATGCTATGGAAAAGCAACATTTTAAGTCGGTTCACAGCCGCAGGCGTGATAGTAACTGATTGCTAGCCAATGCCCCCTGTAAGTGACGCAAGCTGTTGGGAGATGTTAAGGTATGAATATAATAATAATAATATATAATAATAATATATTATTATTATTATTGGGGGCGTCTAATTTTACATCTTTTACTCCCTACATGTCCTATACCTAAAATTGGTGGTTTAGAAGATAATTAGGTTTCTTTGAAAAATATACACAACTCATGAATAATTATTTAGTGTGCCATGGAAAATAAGCGAGTTATTGTCAAAGTCTAACGTTAAAGTCACACTTCGCCGTTTGATAGTTCTGAGTTAATAATTATCCGTTAAGTGTCTTTACACTATTGCTAGTGAACATGGATAACAATATCGATAACAATGTTTATATAAATCAGGAAATTCTTAGTAGAAGTTGAAGAATATTTAACGAAAACTATCCACAGCATGTTCAAACGTAAAGTGCATGCGCAATAAGGAATCACCGTTCACGGCAAATGTATAGCAAGTCCCAAGCATAATATTCTCTGTTCTCTCTGTTTGTCCGGGATGTATCCAGTACACGTCCGATATGCCGGAGCACAAGACCAAGAGCATTATGTCCGTGACATGCGCAGTACGTTTCAAGATCAGTCATCTTTCGCAATAATAATAACAAGTCGATAATAATTACATATATGTATTTTATATTAATTATAACTTATTGGTAGTTTGGTTAACGTTGGTTCAGCGTTGGCACGCAAGTGTTTACACCGATCGTACAAAATCATTTGTGCTAAGATAGTTCTCATATGGTCCTTAGTTCTCGTACTAAGGTGTCGGCACAGAATATCTAACAATCAGAATATCCAGTCTCTGTCGGGACCTTTGATTTTTTCAAGTGAGATTCCGTGACCTTTGCGCCATTTTGAAAAACTAGAAGTTAGAGCCGGAGTAAACAAAATTGGTCCCTGTATCAGATCAGTACCTATTATAAATTATATACATATCAAAATAAGAATTTATATCTTAAATATTTATGTGAAAAGCGTAATAGGAGTTGTATTTAATTATATATGTAAGTACAATTTATGTGAAATCATCAACTTTGATCATGCTAATATTTTATAATAATCGAAATTAAAGCGAGTGTAGGATTTTGTTTACAATATACGTTTTAAGACAATTGACTGAAAAATTTTAGATCATAAAGATTTTGAAAATAGCATTTCTGTGTTAGGTTGTAGTAGTAGAAAATTTAAAATATATCCAGAAAATTACTCTCCCTCAAAATAAAAAGCAGAACAAAAACAAACTAGAACATAAATTGGTGGGGCATTGGTGTCTCCATATAATTTGTTTATTTCTAGAAATTAGTTTAAAATTTCTATTAATAAATTTTAATGTATAATACATAGTTTTATTCTAAAAAATAATTTTATAACATAATCTCTCGGAAAATCTTTACAATGATGTAAAAAGTGAATGTTTTTACACTATTCAAACAAGTTTTTAATAATATTATCTCTGCATACTTGCGCTTCAAAATGAAATTGAAATATTACTTCTAACTTTGATGCATAATATATAAAATTATCATCTGGCATGTTTAAATTGCCAAATGTATCCAAATTAGCATTATTATATGCCTTGAAATAACAAAATAGGGACGAGTCGCCAAGCTCTTGATGCCGCCTAGAATATTCCGTGCAAATCTCATATGAATGAATTGCTAAACATTTTTTAATTAAATATCCGCAGATATATATTGTGTGAATTTTTTTTGCAAAATATCGTTTTGTTGATATTCTGTATCCACTACCATTTCTTGTCGAATGACGATTGCTGCACAACTGTAAGCTGCTTCTGTTCGCTTTCCTACTAAGTGAACTAGCATGCTATCATTATCCCCTTCCCAATTTTCGCTTCCAGAATGGAAAAGCTTTATGCACAGTAGTCGTTTAAAAGACCTCTGAAACTGAATACTGGTGGGATTGATGCAGTTACCATTTTGTTTGCGAACTGTCCCAAAAAATTTGCAATACATCTTGACTTAATCTGGGTGTAAATAGGTATTCTATTGCAGTGTGTTCTTTTAGAAAATCCCACAAATGCAGCAAACCATTGAGACTGATTTCAAAACATTTCAAAGTCACAATCCTGCGATTCGGCAGTCAACTCTTTTTAAATTGAAGCAAAAAATTAGAGCTTCCGGCATATTCTCCTTTTCATGTAAAAAACTGGTCATAATTGACAACGGAAAAATGCGTCCTCTTGTTTTTTTAATTGTGAACTAAAAATGTTAACAAATGAGAAATTCGTAAAAAAAGTATTACGTATGTATAATATGTGTAGTAGCCTAATACGCTCACTAACGCCATTTATGATTAAACTGCAGATTTAAACTTGTACACCTGGTACATCAAATATGAACCAAACTACCAAAAGTGATAAGTAATATAAAATACATATAATTATTATTGGCTATCGTTATGGAAAAAGATTATGGATCTTGAAATGTACTGCACGTGTCACCGACATAATGCTCTTGATCTTGTGCTCGGGCGTTTCGGATGTATACTGGATATTAGAGCTGTGTCGTTCATGAACGATTTGATTCAGTGAGCCGGCTCGTACTGCTGATTCAATTGAATCGGTTCACCAAAATCGACCGATTCGGATGACCGTTTCATTTGTTTCAGTTTCATTATATGATTTCGTTTACCACAGTAGTTCTTTGATTCAGTTTCAACCATTGAATCCTAATGACAAAGATACGAGCTACGGTTCATTATATGTAGTACCTACCAATTAACTGTGTTAACCCCCAACGTCAAACAATAAATATGGAAAATGGAATATAATTATTGTAATGTACAAGAATAGTTTGGAGCTTATATGATCTAACGCGCTGACTTTTTATAAATAATTAAATTGTTTTTCATTTGTATATATGTACTTTTTATGTGGGCATATACACTAAATGTTTACTATATACCTATTTATAGTTATATTTTTCGTGTGTCGTGTATTTTAAAATAACTGTTCATTGTATTTTTATTAAACATAGTTATCGGAATTCCCTACCTGTAAAACAAAAATCTGTTTTTGTAAATTGTTGAGTTATATATTATTATATACATACCTATTATAAACTAATAAAAGAAAATAAATATTCTGTAAATAAAATTCACCTAAAGTAGAATTCTTTGTATATAAATGTAACTAAATAGAAACTATAATGAAATTCTCAAAAAAAATATAATTAAATGGTATCAAATATTAAAAATGACAAGTCTAGATATAATAATGCTTTGAATGTCTTTTTTTGTAATTCTTTCGATTTGCTCCATCTATCAATCAATCCAATTGTGGGTAAAATATTGTTTATAAATTTTGAATAAAAATATAAACCCGCCAAGCCGATATCAAAATTACGAGCACTCATATTAAATTCTTTTATTTCTATGAAACGAAACTAACTGTTGCTTATTGCGTGGCAATGAGAATATTGATTTCGTAAAAAAGAATTATTGTTTCTGGTGTTTTATATTAAATTAATCGATTATATTTGAATAAAATACGAATTTAAAACATATGTATTTAGTAATTCTTTGTTAAAGTAGAATATATTTTAAATATGTTATCGGAATCAGTAGTTAAGCGGGTGAATTTAAATATGACATGATATTATTAAATGATTCAATTGATTCAAATGATTCATTGAACCGAATCATTTAGATGATCGGGAGTTACTGAATCGAATCACTAAAGTGAGTCGGACTGCCCACCTCTACTGGATATATCCCGGATAAAGGAAATGTACACCACGACCAGAGGATATTATGCTCGGGACATGCCATATATTTATCGCGAACGGTGATATCTTTATTGCGCATACTCTTTACGTTTGGGCAAACTTCCGCGAACGAAGCTAATGTCTGCTGCAACAAATTTGAGAAAAAATTGAATAATTACAAAACGTTCAAATCAAATTGAAAAAGTTAAAAGTATACAGAAAGCTTAACAATAGGTAAACGCAAATATGTAAAAATACACAGGGCGTTTAATTAAAAATAAAGTAGATGGCGACGTCCGGTATAATCGGAAGCATTAGAAATCTAAAAATATTTTACTTGAAGAGAATACAATCGATTACATACATATCCATAATTAATTTTTTGTATATCATAGTTTGACATTGAAAGCTGAAGAACTACGCGTTTGTAAAGGGTATACATATAATAATGCACTGAGAAAACTGTGACAGCAAAACATTTTATTTAGAAATTTATACTTATGAATAGTATAAATTGTATTAAAATTACGAACACTGTGTTTAATGGCCAACAACAATTTTGTTGCTAAGATCTTAAAACAAAATGTTTTAAGATTAAAACAAAAGGTTTGCTACATTTGATGAAATTTTTAAATAAAAATGATTTACAACATCTAGCAAAACTAGTTCATTGGTTTTTAAAAGTATTTATATTGGTTTTTAAATAAAGGTAGTTTCAATTTATGCACGTTGAAACACTAATGAAATGAGAGAGAGAAGGTTTAAGGCGCTCGTACGTAAAAAGAATGAGATGCAGTATGACGCGCTCTTCGTATTTGTGAAAAGGTTTTGTAAATCTGTTAGTACAAATTATTGCTAATTGTAGTACAAGCAATTTACTTAAAGTTACTATAAAACATAGTAAATTGAAGTATAATAGGTACTTAATTTCCAGGAATAAATTTATTGTTAAATTTAGTATGCTATGTTGCTGTCCTATATATAGCAATAAATTATACTAAAATGCAGTATATTTATACTTATAAATACTATAAATTTTTCTCCGTGTGCAAACTATTACTATTCTCGATTTCCATCGTCAAATTTGGTCTTCTGCCGTCTAATCAAATCTTGCAGAAAATGATCTTATGTTCTTTGATTGCTGGATTCAATGACTTTCAATGAAAGCATTCATGAAGATGCTAGAGATGATAAAGCTTGGGACAATCTGTTTCTATCCAAAGTCGCTTTTGTCTTATTTAATTTCAAAAAGCAAAATGCGTCTTTATATGCCAACATAATCATGTTTTCAACTTTAGGTAGCGTGTATTTTTGACCCTCTAAGATAATTTGATGATCTACCATCAACTGGAGCATTTTATTCAATTGAAAGTGTGCTTACTTTTGTACTATTTTATACCCATATACTATACGAAAACTATACGTTATATTTTTTCTGAGTAGCGAAATAACTACCACAACTCCAAGTCGTTTTGTTACATATATCATTCACATTCTATGTAATAGTAAAAAATAAAGTAGCGATGATTTACATAATCGATATTTTTTCGTGAATTATTCTTTACAAGTGGGTTTTTTTAACATTATCGCGGTAAACGTGTTACTTACCAGCTAGTAAATACATAACGCCCGTAACCAGAACAGCACTGATTTGATGTTGACAAACACCAAAGGCTCCTACCAACGCCGCACTGCCGAGTATTATTAGGCATACAAGAGCGCATGATATTGATAAGTTCTGCATCCCTGCAAAAACAACGGGCTTTTATTATACGTAGACAAAAAAAGCAGATCATTTCACATCACTGTGATTGTATTACTATGACTACTTATAAATAGCATTCTATGATATTGCAGGGGACTAGAAATTATTTCCTTTTCAATTTTTCATTACATTATTGATCATATTCTTGAACGCAATGAATTAAAAAAAGGACAATAGTATACTTACTATGCTGCCAATCTGCTCTCGGTTCATATCCTTTCATTCCATCATTCCCGCCAGACAAATAATTAACACAAGTGATAACCGGTGGAAAACCTACATGTCGAAGTAAACGGATCTCCTCATCTGAAAACGAAATGCAGTTTTCTGCAATTATTTTTTTTATAAGTTTATACGTAAGTTCAAAAAGTTTTGTTCAGTCATCATCATTCAGTCATTTCTGATTGGAAATAGGTATTTTGATATCATTGTCGAGATTGGACTAATAACATACGAAAAAGACTGAATCAGAACAGTTTCTGCAAAAACTTAAAATATCTCCATGACTATTAGGAGTAGGTGGGAATATTTTTTATCGTACTGCACTTAAGAAATACATAAGTACATAGGTATTCTATTTAAAATAGCGAAGTGATTACTTATTTTTAAGACACTGGAGAGTTAAAAATATTTTTAGTTAGTGCAGAACAGAAAAGATAACTTTTCTGTATACCTTTTCTCTATGTTCACAACTGCAGCAGATATTCGAGACCCACGCTGAAACTCTACAACTCTACACGCTACATTTTTTCACGACAGGAAATCTAATAGCGCCTGATTTCTTCATAATTGGTTATTTAACCTTTATGTGACTGGATAGGTATCCGGGTACCCTTTTCAGATTTAAATGTTAATATCTTTTGTGTTTGAATTTGCTGAGCTTCGAAATTCTGTGACATCTCTAAACTTGTTCTATATTACATATTATTATATACATTTTCGTATTTAGATATAATTTTAATGATAAAATGGCATCCGAAATTATTACAACCTCTAATGACGGTGTAGGTACCCGGGTACCTCCATTTAAAATTACATAGCGATGGAGGTGAAAGAACAAAAAGTAGCATTTTTACATTTTTTTTGTTTGTAACAGAATACTCATTCCAAACTGGTTTTGGACAAAAGTTTCATGCTTTTCGCATTTTTCTTTCTCAGTGATTCAATTCCCGGCAAACATAACATTTTCCAACTACCAAAATACGCCCAGAAGTATCTCGAGATGATCGATTTGTGACTGTTGTATCAAGTAGTTGTGAAAATTGGCGTCCTAGAATAAATTCTATAGATGTACGTGTAAAATGATTGCCCAAAACTCTTGGAATACTGTTTCGAGTTAGTACAGAAGACATGCATAACTCATTTGCAAGATTTTTCAAAATTCTCCGTCGTCGGTCGGTTGATGTAAGCCTAGGATTGTGTTCCGTATAAATTATGTATGCACTCAGTGCGGCAATACCGATCATATTATGAAAAAATGCTAGAGGCCAACGATTTTTTCTAAGCTGTTGCTGTATACTCGGATAACGTTTTATCCATTGTGTCGACGCCGCCGTTGGTTTTATTGTAAGGTTTTATAATTAAATGCAGCTGTTTCTATAGCAAGGAGGTGCAGATTATGCATTGTACAAAAATGGCGCTCAAATCGATTAGTATTTCTAGAATAGTGTTTCGATTTTTTCATTTGATTATTTTGTTTGATCTAAACAACAAAGAATGTTTATTTTATTGTCTGCATTTTTTATAATTATGATTTTAATTGCGTACGCCAATTTATGATCTAGTGTTAGTTTTGTCATATAAAAGTTTGCAAAAACTTTTCGTTTTCTTGCATTTTTCCTTATTTAAGTGTATGTTTTTATGACATTATTCGAATCGTTAGAAAATGTTCTGTCATAAAAATAAAAAACAAATACATAGTGCAATTTGAAAACAACAAGTTGAGTTACGTTTCTCGAGAATTATAGCTGAAAAACATAAAATTCCCATTGCTGTTTGCAGTCTTTACGAAACCCTACAGTTTCATGGTATAGATCATTAAAATCAGATAACAAATAAACACGTTACAATCTTTGGAAATTTTTGTAGAACACCCGGCATGTACAGCTACAACATATACAAAGTTGGGTACCCGGGTACCTACGTCGTCACTAGAAGGTGTTTTTTTTCCCAGTCACATAAAGGTTAAACAATAAAACAGTTTTACATGTATGCAGGTTTTAGAAAAATTATTGCTCACAGGTATAGAAGCTATAGGATCAAAATTTCAATTATTTAATAATGTAAAAGCGGATAGTGCATTTGTACATAAATTTGCAGATAATAGAGACAGCCTTTAAATATTACAACAACCACGTGTATGCGAAACCCAGAAGCTTAAAATGGATATTAGATACACAGTCTAATTTCCCCGAAATTCAATGATCTATTCGGAAATGTGGGCCTACTTGCGCTCGCCTCCTTTGCACTCTTACCTGAAATCGACCAATTTGCTCTCTGTGATTTTTCTCGGAATGATAAATCTGTGGTCTTATCTGCGATCTTTTTGCGCTCTTCTGTTTTATTTACGAGATAAATAAATAAGTAATAGATTTTATATTCAGTTAGGTATATAAATGTATATTCGCAAATAGTTATAAAAATAATAAAAGCAATCTGTAAATAAAATATATGCAGTAGTGGACAAAAAAATAGGTGTATTCAGAATAATCCAGGATTTTGTTTATATGTTGGATGAGTTTTTAAATATTTATGTTTTATGCATTTTAATAGCTTGGTATACTTAAATAAATATTCATATAATGCACGAGAGCGCAAACCGGTCGACGGAAGATAACAGGGTAGGTTTAGATTTTGTAGAAAAATCAAAGAGCGCGAAGTGGTCGATTTCAGGTAGAAGGGCAAGTAGGCCGGGCGCAAGTTGGGCGTATATTAAAAACTGTTTGATTATCATTTTTTCAAAATTTAATAAGCATAGTTTTCCTAAAATTAAACCAATCATGTTTGTGCCGCACATACCGAATCATTATATTGCATAGATTTGATATTCATATAACGTCCCTATTTTCTCACGGCATCCTTTAATATCCTTACGGTATTACAGTTTCATTAGTAGTAGGAAACCTAATTTTAGATAACCAATTTGAACTTGAACTTTTCCCTTAATAGATATGGAGATAGGACGTATATTCGCGGCGGTAACAACTTGAGAAATCGGTGTTCCACGACCAATCTATCTTCAAGGGCGAGGGGATATTCGATCATATTTAGAATCACTGAACTTGACGGTAAAACTATTGACTTAAACGTTTCTGTGATATCGTTTGATTAAGGATATTTTGTAATATATTCCTAAAAATATAGTACTTTTTATAGGCAGGTTCATGACAAATACCTTGCATTTTTTCATGAATGTGGCTATATGAAAAGAGTATCTGATATATTACAGAAATAATGTCGAAAATAAAAATTTAAGGTTTTAAAATGGCCGTCACTTTAGAACACATTTTTTTTTGTTCGGGCTTATTATCGAAGTAGTAATAAAATTGATAGTGTATTGGTTTATTCGGTTCAGAATTGCATCAAGTGAGTCCACATTTTGCAATAGGTTATACGCAATTTATGACGACATTGGATAGAACTCAAAAACTGTTTTCTGAAACTGTTTGTGTTTCTAGCAAATCAGACGGCGAAGTAATTCAGTTGTCAATCGTGTTAAAGAAATAGTAGAAAATGACCCACAAACATCTGTTCGGCACCTGAATCAACAAATTAACCTTTCTGTTGGTACAACTCACAGATTATTGAATAAAGATTGACTACTTCATCCATACCGTGTGACTGTAGACAAGAGTTGTTAGAAATCCATTACCCACGTTTTGTAATTGGTTTGTGAACATGAACAATAATAATGGAGAGGTTTCACAAAGCGTTATCTTTGCGGTTGAAGCATGGTTTTGTAATACGGGGTACTTAAATGCACAAATTACAAGAATTTGGAGATATGTGTTCGGACAGCGATAAGCTAGAGCCGAATCATTGGACCAATATTTTTTCAGGGAACATTAACTTCTCAAAGGTGCTGCACAGAAATTTTAGAATCTTTTATCAAGCAGTTGGAACGAGTGAGAAGTCGACAGCAAAAAAAGAAGTAATAACCGAGATGCGAGTGCATTGCGCTTGAAGAACATTTTCAACACTAATAATTTATATTATTAATATTATTATTATATTATAGCGTTCAATGAATATCAATTATTTGTTATTTATTAATATAATATATATACCTAATATAATATGTACGTTATGTAGTCAGTTTTAATTACTAACATGCTTATCTGAATATGTCATATTCAGAATATTTCAAACTTTTCAAATGAACGCACGTTAATTTGATGCAATTTTTTTTATTAAAAAAACAAATGGTATTTCTAACATATCGTTAAAAAAGGCGCCAGTTTATGGGAAATTTAGGACAAGGGCGGATAGTAAATATACGCTTGCGTTTCTGAGCTTTGCACCACCGTTTAGAATAACACCAGTAGACAAATCAATAGTAACACTCTTTACAGACTAAACTTTCGTAGTTCAACAGAATCAGTTGTTACAATCAAAGTTGTATTGCTGCGATGTCTTAATATATTTATACGTAAATTTTTAGCAAATAAACTAAAACGTTTTACGTGCTGTGATTGATCTTTGATACATACAAAATATATTATACGTGAATCAGAAGTACAACAAAAATAAGAAATCGGGCAAGTGAGCTCAAAGAAAAAAAATGCTGAAGAATTGGAAATCGATCCCACGCACGTTATTCGGAGAACAGAAAATGTATTGCAGAATATGTTTTTATAATTGCTACCTCTATTTTTATTTACATACAAGTGCATATATTATTGACTACGGAATAGAATTCCAATAATATAGTTATGTTATCTTTAGTAACTATTCATTAGAATACAGTGAATATGCTATTAAAATACCAAAGAGAATCTGGCTACTAACCTGTCAGACTTACACATAATGTCCATATTCCACCGTGCATTGGCACTAAAAAAGCTTTTAGTGCATCCTTCTCGTCATTTGTTGACACTCGGACAACGGTTCCATCCAATAACCATTTTAATCTTACAGTATTATTTGCTAACGTTTCTAACCCATCCTGATCCCATGTTACTTCTTCCCAATGATCTGTCATGATAGCACCGCACAGCATGGCGGTAGCGCAAGTAGTTAGCACAAGTGTTCCTAACAAAAAGAAAACACTAGGATGCACGCTGCAATTCCATCCACTTTCATCGTCTGCCTCAGTTGATTCCATATTATTCTCGTATTCGACAACGAGAAGATTGTATTCCTGGTTACTCTTCAGTTTGAAGAGGCTCTTGACTGCGTCCAAGAATATCTGGAAGGGTCCACGATTGTTGGTGGGTAGAATTTTGATATAATTCACTTCGTGTTGAAGAATTTTGACGAATTATTTTTTTCTTTTGTAGTAAAAAAAGTGATGTAAGAGGTTTTGTGTTTTATGGTGTGTTTCGCTGGTTACTAGTTATTCTTCAAGTTTAATTTAGTTGTCGTTTGATTATGTAGAATTTCTTTGAAAACTACTGGGTATTTAAGCATGTACTTCCAAATCAATAACTAGGTTCTATGTTCCTAACTATGTTATTAAGCAAATCAATTCATTAATTATGTCAAGTTTTTGTTTACCTTTCATGAATCAGTTATTGGCCCTCTTGTGCAAATATCGCGATGCTCTTTGCTGCTAAATGTTACATCTTTTCTTTAAAACGCTTTTATATTTGCTATGCATCTGTACACTTCACTTGATTATTGTACAATAGCTCGTACTATACTCTTCAGTCGTGTTTCAAAATAATGAATAATTTGTTTTGTTCTGTCTGACATGTCGTAGTTGAGTAGTGAGCGTGCTTAATTCATATCGTTGTATAGGTCAGGATTATTAGTTGCCTTTTACAGGTAGTTTTATTTATATGTTTGTTTGCTGTATTCTTTCTCTGAAATAAAATTACATAATATGAGTATATAGCAAGCGAAAGGCTACTATGGGCACTTATAAATGTGTGCATATAGATCGCTTGCATTTGTAAATGAGCGGACAATGTGTTTGCATAAGTGTAATGAAGCAGAGCAAAGTTGCTAAAAATTTTAAATACAGTCAAATTTCTGTATAACGAACTCCTATTTAGCGACTATTTCTACAGTAGATGCCCAATGAATTATAAACTTTCGTCAGTACTTGACTTAACTTTGACGAGTATTTAAGAGTACTAGATGGTATTTTACGTCCCCGATATTGAAGATATCAGTACACTAGACTGTATACCTATAACCAGGATAGTGCGCATTGCCACAAAGCAAAATCACTGAGTAACTACCTCAGAGAACACATTATTACTCCTCTTCCTTGGTGTGGGAATTCGGGAGATCTTAATCTGTTCGAGAAATGTTGGGCACTGTTAAGAACCAATGTGAAGCAATCAAACATCCCAAATTTAGCAATTCTGAAAGAAAGAATTGCGGATGTATGGCTTAATGATCCGCAATTAAAGACACAATTATTAGTTGTATTGAAAGTATGCCTCTGCGAGTACTAGAGTACTAGAAGTATTAAAAGTCAAGGATGGAAACGCCAGATATTGATAAATTTAGTGTCATGTGGGACCATAATAAAAGTGTACATTATTTTAATAAAATCTTAAGAATAATAGAATTACTTTTTCTGTCTTACTTGGATTAAATGATTAAGTATTTGGAGTTTCTAATTCATTGGCCACCTACTGTATATAAAGAATTTTCTTATTGGTCTCTTGACAAAGGTATACTGTACCATATAAAAAAACTTCTATGCAGAGTGTCAACTGATTAGTCTATGAAAATAAAAGAAGTTAGAGCTAATGGCATTATCCAGTTAACAAAACTGGAGGAATGTCAAGATATTTCCAATGCTTACAGTAATACTGTTTTCTTTTGTTATTTTCTTTTGTTGATTGTCAAAGGTTACTCCGATTTTAGAAACTGTAAATTTAACGTAAAACAACACATAAAAATGTCGAATCGTTTTTTCTCGAAAACGAAGTATACAGGGTTACCTTTAAACAGCGATTAAACTACGCGAATGTAAAAACTATGTATAAACGTGTAACTGAAAATGAAAAAAGAAATTTATTTGTAACACATCAAATATTCTTTAAGGTCCAAAATGCACCTAAAGTCGGTCCATTTCGTTGTTTATCTTACATTTACACAAATATTGTTCATTTTTCAAGTTCGCGCATATGGAACTAAAAAATCGATAAGAAATTGTTAGATGCTATGAATAGTGAATTGCGTATTGAAAAGCAGATGGCTGGTATTTGCACTTGACCAAAACAAAGAGGTATCAACATATGTAAATATGTATTACTCCTAGAATTTAGAAGGAATAGGTCGGCAGTTGAGTGACCTATAGCGTTGTTCATTTTATCAATTCAGCTTTTATTAGTCGTACAGCTGATCCTTCTATTGTGAAGTGTATTTATGAATACTGAATTCTAGTTATTTGTTATATTTTTTTTGTTTTTATAAAATTTGGTGGTGGTGCTGAGAAGGACCGATGTAGGAGACACAGGAGCAGATATTCACAAATGGTGTTCGAAGTGTCCACCATGAGCCGTAATACAGCCAATGCGGCGACGAAATTTATTATGTATGCGCATAAAGTTTGGCATGTCGGCACGAATGCGTTGTGCTGCGACAAAAATGCGATCTTGTAGATCGTCAGCATTTTCCATATCGGGACGTCGATCATACACTCAACTTATCATGTATCCCCATAGAAGAAAGTCTTAATGGATTTAGATCTGGACTACGAGCTGGCCACGGAATGTGACGCCCACGTCCAATCCAATGTTGTCGTTTAAAAATGCTTGAACAGTTCTACTAATGTACAGGTGCTCCGTCGTGCATAAACCATAATTGTTGTCGTATTGCCAAGGGTATGTCATGCAAATACTCGGGTAATACATCCCGGAGAAACTGTAAATATAAGTCAGCATTTAATCGGTGTGGGAGCACATGTGGTCCAAGTAATTGACGGATATGCTAACTTGCGAGGAGCATTGTTGTATATCGTGGGGATTGTCGTATGCCCAATGGTGAATGTAGTGTGTTCAATGTATACCATATGTTAGATCCGTCAGGGCCGGACTCAACTAAAGAAACATTATTTTCTTGTTACTTCGTACATGTAGATCCCCAAATGTTTTTATTTAGGATTGATTTGTAAGTATCTTTCACCCCCTTTTTTATTTTGTGCTAACCCTGTATTACCAACGTAAAACAAGAATAAGTGCTTTTTTTCGAAAAAAAAAAAAAAATGTATTTTTGTCAGTACGAATCATATGAATCATTAGACACTCTGAAGTAGTATTCATGACAATTTAGAGAAATATTACTGGTATCTGTATTTGATATGATTTGACAAATATGTTAACAAAATTTTTGTTTTATGTGAGTTCTTCAGTAGCCCCGGTATTTCCTCCATCACTGTATATATGTAAATGCGGCACTCCATACGGAAGTGGAAGATAATTGATTTGATATGTACGATTTGCGCAGACAAAAAATCAGCGAAGCGTTCTTAAATCCTTCATTAATTAACAGAGAATCGAGACGGAAGGTACGGTGACAACATTTCTCAAACACAAAATGAAATTCTCGATGCAAATAGAACTTGGGCATGTAGTCCATTGCTTGACGTATATACAGGGCGTTTAAAAAGATGCGGCAATATTAAAGGAGGTGATTGTCCAGGTCATTTTATACAAAAAAGTTCCTATAAACATAGGTCCGCAAATGCTTCGTTACTGATCTACAGCGTGTTGAAGTTTAATAAAAAAAAAACAGTAAAAATTAGATTTTTTCAAAACTACTTGAGATATCATAATGAAATTTTAGGCGTGTTAATAGCTGTGGGAGACGCATACTTTGAAAACAACACGATGTTTTAGTCCTTCTAGTGGCGCGCGTATTGGTGCCGCTCAGGCTATTTTTCAAGAAAAAAATAGGACGCCGCTGATTTCTCTAAAAATTAAATGTTTTTATTCTTTGTTCAATTGTGAAGAAAAAAGCTCTATCGTATGACGTACCGTTTTTTAGTAAAAAAAACATTTTACTGCATATCCATTTATCATGCATACAAAAATATTTTTAAACAGTTCTGTTTTATTCACTGACATATTGAATGAGTCTCGTGATTAATAATTTTGTATGCGTCGAATTTGTTGAAGTTCCTTATCATGAATCGCTATAGGAATGCCGAGATGACCGACATGCACTACATTTATGGACTTGCTGATGGCAATGCATTAGAAGCTAGGCGGTTGTATACTGAAAGATTTCCTGGCCGTATTGCTCCTGATAGAAAATCTTTTGACGTCTTTATGAAACAGGCATATTAAGACGAAATGGAGGAGCAGGAAGGCAAGAACGGTAGAGCTGGAAGAGGATGTGCTAGACATGATTGAAGAAGATCGAGGTACTTCTACTCGAAAAATTGCTGACACTTTGGATGTAAGTAATGGGACTATTTGGCACATTCTGAACGAAAATTTGTTGTATCCATTCCATATACAACGCGTTCAAGCACTTCTTCCTGCTGATTTTCCTCCTCGCATTGCATTCTGTCAATGGCGTTTGCACAAATGGTTCAAATCCCTCAATTCCTGATGATGATTCTGTTCACCGATGAAGCGAATTTTTCAAGAAATGCAATACGCAATTTCCATAATAACCATGTATGGTGTGACGAAAATCCACATGAAATTGTTGAAGATCGTTTTCAACATCAGTTTTCTTTGAATGTTTGGCTTGGGATTGTGGGTGATTTCCTAATTGGACCGGTATTTTTACCGGTTTACACTTACCGGAGAGGTGTATCGCAACTTTTTGGAAAACACGCTCCCTGGATTTCTGGAGGACGTACCATTAGCAATTTGAGATGCAATGTGGTATATGCACGATGGCGCACCAGCCCACTTTAGTCAAGTAGCTCGTGATTTCTTAACACAAACATACGGAAATCGCTGGATTGGCCGAGGTGGACCTCACTTATGGCCTGCACGATCTCCGGACTTAAATCCCCTGGATTTTTTCCTGTGGGGTCCTTGGTGTACGCTACTCCATTGGACAACGTAGAAGACTTAAGATCGAATCATTGCTGGATGCAACTCAATTGAAACCGATCCTGGTGTTTTTGAGAAAGTTCGCCAGTCAATGAGAAGATTGGATTCTTGTATCCGAGCTCGAGGTGGTCACTTTGCACAGTTTTTGTAATTTTTGGTTGGTAAAATTGTTGGTTTAGTAAAATATTTGTTTTTGTCTTTGAATAAAACCCTTGTTCTTTAAAAGAAGATTCTGTAATAAATGGACATGCACTAAAATGTTTTTTTACTAAAAAACGGTACGTCGTACGATAAAATGTTCAGAGAGCTTTTTTCTTCACAATTGAACAAAGAATAAAAACATATTTTTATTTTTAGAAAAATTAGCGGCGTCCTATTTTTTTCTTGAAAAATAGCCTGTGACGTGCCAATACGCGCGCCACTGGTACGACTAAAACATCGTGTTGTTTTCAAAGTATGTGTCTCCCACAGCTATTAACACGCCTAAAATTTTATTATGATATGTCAAGTCGTTTTGGAAAAATCTAATTTTTACTGTTTTTTAAAATTAAACTTCAACACGCTGTAGATCGGTAACGAAGCGTTTGCGGACCTATGTATGTTTATAGGAACTTTTTTGTATAAAATGATATGGGCAATCACCCCCTTTAATATTGCCGCATCTTTTTTAAATCGCCTGTATACCTACTTACACTGATGAGCAAAACTGAACACAGTTGATAACATTTTCCGTAATTATAATGATGGTTAGGAGTGATATATAAATAATATTTCTAGCATTAAAAACAACATCTTTTTCGGTTTATTTGTGCTATACATCGTGGTTGTCATGCTTGTTTCTACTGTGATAACGTCACACCACGTTGTATTCAGTTTTTGCACCACTTATTATTAAGAATAAACGCTTGAATACAATTACGGGAATAACCATCTTCTCTAATCTGCACAATGTGGTAGTTTACGCCGAGCACAAAACTTCAGTATTTAGTTTCATTTCATTCAGTTTGCTTGACTAAAAGTGTTGTAACAACGAGATATAGAAAAATGAAGAAAATTGACAACAAAACCAGAAAAACGATATTTTTACTAAAATCAAATTTATCAACAAGAGAAGTTGCAAAAAAGTGTAATGTTAGTCAGAGTTTTGTACAAAAATTACGAAAAAGGTTTTGTTTGGAAGTGCCTGCGTCTAAAGGGGACGGCCAAAATTACTATCCGTCCGCGAAAGTCGACATTTAGTACGATACATTGAAACAGGGGGAGGGGAAGAGGGGAGGGAAGGCGGCTTCCACTGCATGGCAGCAAATCTATTAAATAAGGACACAGGAAAAAGAATTAGCAAATGGATAGTAATGAGAACATTAAAAGGCCACAATTATAGATCACTAGAAAAGGAACGTAAACCGTTGCTATCTGATAAAAATATTAAAGCACGTTTATTATTTGCAAAAAAATATGAAAGCTGGTCGATTGAGCAATGGCGACGAGTTATATGATCTGATAAAACCAAAATAAATAGATATGGTTCTGAAGGTCGCACTTGGTGTCGGAAAAAGAACGGCACATCTCTCCAACGAAAGCGTGTTAAAATGGTTGTCAAACATGGTGGTGGCTCACTAATGATATGGGAGTGTGACATGGTATGGTGCGGGTAGTGTACATAAAATTGACGGAATTATGAATCAGTACATATACAAATCTATTTTGGAAGAGCATTTACTTGAAACAGTAGAAAACATGACCCTAAGCACACCGCCAAATCTCTTCAAAATTGGCCAACATCTCAACAGTTTCAATTACGGGGGGCCTAGAGCCCGGACCTCAATCCTATTGTGGGCTCATTTAAAAAGACGTCTACACGTGGAATACCATACACCACTATCAAATGCTCACGATTTATGGGGTCCTATACAAAACGAATGGTACAATATTACTCCAGACTATTGCAATGCACTAGTAGAATCGATGCCACGAAGAATAAAATAAGTTATAGCGGCGAAAGGCCTCTGGACTTATTAACTTATTCTGTGTAAGTGATATAAGTGCAGCTGCAAAACTGAGTACGGCACTAGAACCTATATAACAACCTATGTTAGGAAATATTTTTACTTTTAGGTTATTTTAGAATAATGTTATTTTATTTTCGTGAAAATATAATAATTTACACAAAACAGCGAACTTTTCTGTAATTTCGACGGGTTTCTCAATATACGAGTGTGTGCGTTTAGTTTTGATCATCAGTGTATGTACATATTTGGAAAAGAGCAATTGTTCATTGGAATTCGAAAATAGCTATTGCAATAGAAAAAGAAGAACTTAACGCTAACAAGATTGCTTGTCAAGCATATGATTATTTTTAGACCATGATGGGGTTTCAAAAATATTACAGAAGAAATTCAAGAGCGCTTTATATTTTCATTGCGCCTGCCACATATCAAATTAAGATTTATAGCAAATTTGGGGTTATCGTTACTTATTCTTTGCTTGGCTTTCTTAAGGCTCCTATTGTTATTTAGGCATTGGCATTCACTTGCAGTTCAATTCGTTCAATTACAGTCGGACATCTGAGCATAGCCAAGCTAAGCAGACTTGTACCTTACAAGCCATAATCCTAGGAATTGGCATATCGGAAAACTAAATGCAAATTGGAACCTTTAGTAGCTGCTTTAAAACTTAGATTTACTGATTAATATGTTACATGTTTTGCGATATTATCGACAAAGGTAGAATGTTACATGGACTATGCATTATATGGATAGTGGGGATTGGTATGTTGGTGGTTTGAGGGTAATAACCTACGGCTGACTTACATTGTTCTAATTAATCTCATGTACATTTATGTCAAATAAAAGTCTAGAGGCTATTTGCCTTTACATTTTTTGTCTTCTAGAAATCAATTAAATACATATTTTCATTTTTATGAATTTATGTTTTTTGAAATAATCGAATAAAAGAAAAACACATTCCAAACGAAATGATAGTGATCAATGGTTTAGATTATTAATGTATCGTATTTTCTTTCGAAACTTCTAACAAAGGTCATACTGAAAATCATTTAATGTCAACTAATATCTGTTGTAACCATCACATCTCAAGCTATTTTATGTGTTACTGTATGTCCAATTAAATTTTTTTGTAACATTGATAAATTATTTATTCTTACCTGTGGAATACTTGCTGTTAATTCTTCTATACTTGATGCTTTGATATTTTCTAAGATACTCTGAGGTATTTTTCCTCTTCTAAACTAGGTGTAACACGAAATTCGAATATAGAATTAGTTTTATGTGCGTGTTTTTACACTTAGCTAGTTATATTGGTGCTTATTTCTATGCGGTTTAGATTACACGAAAAAATGATGCTGTCAGAAATTTTATCACCTGTACATGTCTATACAACTACCCTGGTCGGCCCTGTTCGCCGATTTGACGCGTTGCGACGCCCGTTTACGTAGTTAGGACCAGGTTAGGACGTCGAATAGCGCATGACTGTACAGTCAGGGTAGTTTTGTCAGCCCTAATAAGTTTATATAGTGCCGTGAGAATTATGTTTGCATCCGTGTAAATGCTCCTCACAATATCAGATATGCTTGCTTATCAAGTTTTGTTTTTGAAAGCTGCAAATTATATTTTACAAATCACTTTTGCCGTAAAAATGAATACAATAGTATCTTGATTATGTTTATGAATATAGATTGAAGTGGCGGTTCTACTGAAGGTGTGTATACATTTTATTATAAATGTTTATGCATAGATATTTTATGTTTTGAATAAACACTATTTTTTTCATAAGACGTAATCTAACGTTCCCCATAAAGAACCAAAATATATGTATTTAAACTGAAGTAATCTATATCTTTCATATACATAGATCAGTGCAATAACCATCTCTATTTTACTTGTTAAATTATCTTCCAATTGTATTTGCAGTATCAGAGGGACAACCCTTCATTTTAAATGAATACGATGTCGAAACTATAAGTACATTTAGCAGTTGCTATGTTATCAAATTTTGTTTTCAACATATGATACATGGTGGAAAGCAGAAAAAGAAAATCTCTCTAGCTATGTCGAAATCCAATATGGCGTCCATAAGAAATAACAAGGTTTATGATGATCTAAAGAAAACGAACCGTCGTATAAAAATTTTAAGTACACCATTAAATAGAGGAGCAAAAGTGGCCTGGAGAATGTGTTCTCAGATTTCTTCTGCAAGACCCAATAAAAGTGTTACTAGCAAAATAAGAAAATGAGATTTTTCAGTTTTCTTCAAATAACCCGCACGGTATTTGTTCTAAGTCTATTTTCTGTTTGGGATCATAATAACAACAAAAATTAAAACTATCCGTCTATATTCAATAATAAGCGAGATCGCAATGGTGAGGATCAAAAATGAATCAGCCTCTATATCCTATTGATATATCCTTATTGATGAAGAAAGTTTATTCTATTTATTCATATATTTATCAGAACAAGTAATTTTAAGATGTTGGAGTAAGATAAAGTTTACTTAGGTTACCAACTCAAACTTAAATTTTTCTTATCTGAAAAGAATGAATTAAAAAAAATTAAAATGATGCGTTAAGACTGTTAAGATGACGGCTACAACTACGTCATTTGACGTAATACTTGCCGATTTCTAAAATTTTATACCTGCACAGTATCATATAATTCTACCAACTAGAACAAATTAAATGAAATTATTTAGGTGCGCTGAGGAGACATTTGGGTGAGTGGCGGGCAGGGTTCGAAAATATAATCTTTAATATAAATACATATATGACGTGATAAATATTGGACATATATGTATATAATAAGTATCCGATATACAGATATCATTTTCAAAAATTTCTTATTTAATAAAAAAAGCAACATTGTTTTAGGCATAAACTAAATTTTAACACAAATACATTAACAAAAACTTATATTCTAAAAGCAAAACTTAA
Organism: Popillia japonica; assembly: GCA_004785975.1. Taxonomy (NCBI): domain Eukaryota; kingdom Metazoa; phylum Arthropoda; class Insecta; order Coleoptera; family Scarabaeidae; genus Popillia; species Popillia japonica. The sequence goes on from SMLS01066363.1 coordinate 45,886, forward strand.
AAAAATATTAAGGAAACAGATTTTTACTTTATTTTATTAACATTGATATTGGCATATTCTCATCCGATTAACTATTAATATCAGTGGTATTGCTAGCGATATTATCTTCATAATCTTGAGATATCTCTAGTTCCCATGTCCATTCAGGGTTGGTTTTCTTTTTGTCTATATTTTGATTCATGCACTTAAACATAAAAACCAATTTACTGGCTTTTGGTTTTCTAGGCGATTTCGTAAATGAGATTGCATCAAACCAAAAGAAGAAAAGATTCTTTCAACGTCTGCTGTAGATGCCACTGCACTGTGTAATTCTTCGTACAATTCTAAAATGTATTCTTGTCTGGCCAGTCCAAATACAGGAACTGATTTCCACCACGCTGATGGTGGAGTAAGCCAAATATGATCCCCAAAACAGTACTTTGGAAATGGGCTTACTTTTGATATAAGAGACATAACAAATGGAACAAACAACAACAATGGAACAAAAGCGGTGCTGATATTGTTTAAATACTCAAAAGCATCCGCTTTTTGAGTAGTTGTTAAATGTCGTCTCAAAAATCGATGATCCATTATGTTTGCTAAAAAATGCGTTGGTCCAAGTGCCATATTTTTTCTTCTAAAGAAACTTTTTTTACTAACAGTGTCTGTCCAGACAAATCCATTTCTAATTTATGCCACTCTTCTACACATATGTATTTATATACTGGTATAGTCTTTTTGGACTCTATCGAGAGCTATGGGTATTGGGTCTAGACGAGCAATTATATCGCTGGCATTTAATGCAATCATTCACAATTCTAGTAATACCAGTAATCTAGGAAACTAAAAAAACAAAACAAATCGTCGCGGATTTACCAGATCTGAAACAGCGGATTCCCAACCAAGGCCGCAATGGTTAAGAGACAGCTAAATGGATCGATATTTTACTGTTACAGAGGATTTTATTTTTCTACAGGAGCGTGCTGTGAAATTTTCTGATGTTTAGAATGGTTTAGAATGGAACATTTTTAATTAAATAAATTAAAATTATTCAATATACCTATGTATGTATATCGCGGATAAATATCATGATATCGTGATATACAGTGTGTTTCAGAAGAGTTTGCCCAGTGCAAAAATGTGATATTTACTACAAAATCCTTTATATTATGTACTTACATACTTGCATAAGCATTTTATGTTTTGTCTAATGAATGCTTTATCATTTTAATATCTCGCACACTGGAGTATTTTACTATGTGTTAATTATACAACCACCTTCTGTTTCAATTTGACGGCCATATATGGACGTTGTAATACGGTCGGACTTTGCAATGATGGAAAATAGTCAATATATGGTCGTCGGAATAGAAGCTGTACTATGTATAACAATTATTTAGATATGGCTAGGCACTATTCATATTTGCCTACCCGGTACATAAAATCTCTCGTTCTTCATTTTTAATTTTGTTATTTAAACATATTGTGTTATATTAGTGCTATGGAGTGAGCCAATTTTTTTTTAAATATATGAATATCTACAACTTGGGTTTTGTATTATCCATTTCTATACCGTGAAAAGAATTGATTTGGTTTTCGGGGGTTTTGTCGGGTTCTAAATTTTTATAACTTGGTATAAGGTACTGCGATAATTAAAACGTTTCCGGTATCATTATTACATCAGAGTTTATTTTATACAATTCTTCCCGGGCAGAGGTCTCGTGCTTTTAATATTATGGCAACAGAAAACAACCTAACATAAATGATAACACTGCATTTAGATTTCATGCTGCCGGCAATTCCGTATACATGGCATCATGATCGTTTGGAGTTTGCAGCAAAAACGTAGATTTCTTCTCGGGAAAATGCTGTGAATTTCTTGTATTTATATCCAGTTGATTTGAATAAGCCGATCAAAGGATAAGAAATATTCTTTTAAATATTGCTGCTTGATTTTTGGGAAAAAAGTTATCATGGCAGTTGTCGATTGGACATCCTGCCATTGTCATATGTTGTGGTTACTAATAGAAGAATTACTTAATACTAGAATACTGGACTAGAATAAGCATACATTACGAAGTTTAAGGAGCGTCGTAAAATTTACGAATATCCAGTATTCTAGGGTTAAGAATACCTACTTCCTTTACGTTGCAACAGTAACATTGTAAAAGAATGGACAGCTACAGCAATAATATTACGCTTTATTATCAGAGATTACGTATTTTTTAACCTTTTACTTGCAGCATAAAATAGTACTTATAATATTTGTAAATAACTTTCTTCTGCTGTTTAAGGTAATATGATTGTATAGTAAATTAATGCATTTACGTACATACAACATATATGATTAAAATGTCAAAACAGAGAGTTCATTGTTAAACTTTATACAGGCAAAGGTATCAAATATGAAGGTAGTACCCGTTATTTTTAAACAAATACTACCAAACTTTTGTAGATGTGTTTTTATTTAAAAAGCCAGATACATACTATGTGTGTGTGTTGTGTAGACTATTGCCACACCGTTCTTTTTGTAGTTCTGCTGACGGAAAAAAGTTGTTCTGCAAATATGAGATGTACAATTTGTGTTTTTATCTGTTACCAATTACTTATTATACTAGGCTAATAAAATATGGTTAATAATAAGTTTGTTGTAGATGGCGGATGTTTCGGATAAAATGGAAGGAAAGACTCCTAAACAGTTACTAGGGGCTGGCGCCAGAGCTTACGCTACTAGTAATTACAGTACTGCTGTCCAATATCTGAGTCGTGCAAGTGAAATGACTGTAGCTGAAGAAGGTAGTCCCACCCATGATTCTTTAGGAGAAATATACTTTCTGTACGGGAAGTCTCTGTTAGAATTATCTCGAGAGGAAGGAGATCCTTTAGGTGATGTAGTTCCTAAAGACGTTGCTGTTATGCAAGAAGCCGAGGAAGAAGAGGACGGAACTACTAAAGAGGATAGAGGCTCCGACGATGAGAGTGAAGAAAATGGCGAAGAGGAAGACGATGATGATGATGACGAGGAAGAGGAGGAAGGCGACGAAGAAGAAAATGAAAACCAGGAGGAAGTGAATAAGACTGAAAGCGAAAATAACGAAGCTACTAGTAAAGATAAGGAAAATGAAGAAAACGTCGCACCTGCCACAGAGGTTCAAATTAATGGAGACGACGCGAAGTCTCAGAAACCTGAAAATGATAAATCTGCCACATCTGAAAATGCTGAGAATGCCGAAAAGTCTAAAGATGAACTGAAGGATAACACGTCCGAAGGTGCTAAAGCTGGATCATCAGGTTAGTTTGGTCAGTTAGTTAAGACACAAATTAATAATTATATGCTAATAGATTAAAATAGTATTTTTTAATTTAGCATATAATATTGATATACCCGGTTCACGATTCGAAGACGTCCACGTCATTAATGACATCACAACAATGTAGCCTTGTTTACATTTATAGGTTAGGATTCGTAGATTGCTGTCAAACTTGAAATATTTTGACTATTGTCGAAATCCCGAAAGATGAGCCCTACGTCACAATTTGATGCATCTAGTAACGACACACATTTGTAAAATTGTTAGTCAAGATACTTTGAAAGATAAAGATAACAATATAAACGTGTGTCATTCGTCCGTAACATATCGGTAAGACAGACGTTTCATTGGTCCAGTGTATTCAGTATTGTACAAGACAAAGATAGAAATACAACAAAAATGACATTTCTATACCAACAACATGCTGCCACACTTTTGATTAACGTTGTTTTACCGGTTGCCGAATGTCAAATAGGTTATTTGTAATCTGTCACTTTAATTGCGACGTTTTCATTGTGTTTATTTACAACAATTCTCAATATAGTAAATTATAAAACCAGAATTTATTTTATCTAAAATTAATATTATTGACATTATGTCCGTGCGCGGTAGAACTTTGCATTCTCAATCTCAGCAGTTATATTCAAGTTGCTGATATATTTTGAAAAGGAGAAGCAAAGCAATGGGCCAATTGCCATTATCATCAGTGAGGTAGAAGAGGTAGAAACTTCATTATATTTGACTATACCTTCCTAATAATAAATTTTATGACAGCCCATTTTATTACAGCGAGTAGCAGATCCTTTAAAAATTAGTGTGTCTTCGGTAAAGAGAATTAAAAACCGAAATGTTGATAATACTATGCTTTCTAGTCCTGGTAAAAAGCGGCATCGTTAGTTTTTGGCAACCAGAGATTACTTATACACATTTTAGTGTAATAATTAGGATTAGGTTTAGAACGGATATCCATAATGTTAATATTAGACGTATAATAAAGATGCTATAAACATTCCCCGTCACACAACTACCTTTTATAAGCGCTCTTTTTCATATACCTTAGCGAACTATTATAACTTAATTCCGTCACCTAAAGAATCTTACTAACCCGGGTTTCAGGAGAGCTGTCAGAAGTATGTTATTGGCAGAACAAGCTCATGATTTTCTACATTAGATTGCGCGGGCACGTATTTGGTCTTGGCAGCATACATATTTTTTCCTGTTCGGTATGACTATTATTATTATTATTAGTGTTCCTACTTTTTATATTAATTTTTTCTAGTATTTAAAATTGTATTTTAAAATACTACCGGAAGTACGATATCCAATATGAATCAGAAGTACTGATTTAATTCATATGTTAATTTAGTAATGACGTAGGGTTCATCTTTCGTGATTTTGACTTAATTCTGTTGAATGCAAGCAAGATTTTTGATATTAGGTAGACAGAGAAATTAAATATACTAATCCGACTAACACGTTATCACTATAGCATACATTGTTTATGTCTCGATGCTGTTGTTTATAACTTTTGTATATATTCTCGAGAGTATTAATTGTTCGATAGAACTATCTAAGTTATGAGAAAAAGTGATAAGCTTTAATCTATGCAAAGACTGACATATGTACTTTTCGGAGGGTCATCGAAGCAGACCACACACTTATTTTTTCAATTATTTTCGAACCAGTATTTGTTTATTTCGCGTTACAATGAATGTTTATTGGAAAACATATTCATGTATTTCAAAGTGTAATGAAACTGAAGTTATATCTTGGTGTTGTACGTTTCAATATAAGTACACTAATGCAAATAATTGACGAGTACACCCTGTATAATCTAAACGCGTGGTTCTAGCGCAGTGAAATTTGATACAGAAGTAGAACTAAACTAGTGTAACTTACCCTCATGCAGCATTTGGCAGCGGGAGGGATGGCAATCCATGCTGCTTCAACTCGCCTTCATAGTTGCTCAACGTTAGCCGGAGGAGCCGTATAACGTATAACTTACCCTTATGCGGAGAGCGCCGCAACCCTGCTGGGACAGAATGCATCAATAGTGGCACTATCCTCGCGCCACGACGAGGAATGGAGTCGTTTGGCAGCGGGAGGGATGGCAATCCATGCTGCTTCAACTCGCCTTCATAGCTGCTCAACGTTAGCCGAAGGAGCCGGATAACGTTTAAGTCTCAACCGATCGAGCTGGCCGTGGAAGCATTCTTATACGGTGCTCTTCCACCAAGGCATGTATAGCAGACATGCGCGCCGCCAAACGTAGGGAAGCACAATGGGCCGTAGCACCTCATCTACACAGCGGCGACCCGTCGTCGCGTATGTCCTCAATATGTAATAGCACCCCATACCATTATACCCCGCTGGCGGTGGATATGGCGTGGTTGAACGCACTGCTCGAGTAGACACTCACCAGGTCGCTGTCAAACCGAAATTCGCGCGTTACTGACGCCCCATTCGAATCTTGATTCGTCGGAAAACAAAATGTGTCTCCACTCGGCAACTCACCGATAGCTTGCGTTGACCCACTGGTAGTGTGTGTGGCGCCAAACGTCTCCGTACCGTTCGCGTAATGACTGCGCTTTCCCTTCCTGTTGGCCAAACGGCTCCAAGTTACCTTGAGGATGACATACGAAACATGAGAGTACTGAACAGAAGGGCGCGCTCCTCGCGTGCTGTGGTCGCACGTAACCGAGGCTGAAGGCGTGTACGTCCTATCTCAGTCCATTCTCGGCATGCCCGTTGCACAGCTGACAACGACCGTTCGACAGGGTGCGGATTCTCACGGAAGAATACACTCGCTATGTACATCCCTACAATCATTCCTCGCTCAAGTAGCGCGATCGATTCGTGCAGCGAATACAACTACATACTGGAGCTTCACACAACACTAACCACTCACCGGTTTCTGCCACTCCCTTCGGTCTCCATGACGATGGGATGTTCCACTTATCCGGGCAAAAGTCGATACTCGCTGCATGGACTCGTCTATAAGAAACCTTGATGCACCACCAATTTTATGGTTGTATCTTCACCCGTTAAGGTTATACAGAGTGTGCCCGTCATTTATTTCTGTCAGTGTATTTACTAAAAGTATAAGTATATACATACATTACTTTTGTAATAGGTACTTGTTTAACAACACTTTTTCATGACGCAGGTAGGGTGTAAGGAAATAGTTTTCTCCTAGTTTAACTTCAATTCCAGTGAACTACATTAATCAATTAGGAGAAAAAATGAAGGTTGCTACACAGTTATAAATAAATAACTTCCTTAAAAAATGTTTTCACATTTTGGAAAATAATGCCATATTTTGTAATTTCTTTAACAAAAGTAAAACTGACAGGTTAAAGTCACGCTATCGCTCTAACGACCATTATTTGATATGGTTTTTGAAGCAAACAAGCACCGACATTACAAAAATTCATTCAATAAACAGGAAACATTTTGTACAGATTTTATGTGTACAGCTTTATAATTTGTACCGTTTAACGTGTGTATTCTTTTCAGATATGAAACATAATTTTTGTTTTTAATTTCGTAAAACATGTTTGCAGGATCTGGTGAAAATGAAGAAGAATCAGCTTCTGACTTGCAAGTAGCATGGGAAGTTCTAGAATTAGCGAAAATAATTTTTACGAAACGCGGGGAAGAAGCAAAACCCGATTTAGCGGAAACTTTAATCACTCTTGGTGAAGTATCTTTAGAAAGTGAAAATTTCGAAAGCGCAGTCAATGATATTCGCGATGGTTTAGAAATACAGAAGTTATTGTACGATGACACAGATAGAACTCTGGCAGAAACGTATTATAAGCTTGGAATGGCTTTATCGATGACCAATAAAATAGAAGAGGCAATCGACAACTTCAACAGGACCATACAACTGTTAAAGAATAGAATTGAGAAATTGAAGGACGGCCAAAAGAGTATTGAGAAGAAGGAAGTCGAAGAAATGCGGCAACTCATACCGGAAATTGAAGAGAAAATCGTTGATCTAAGAAATTATACTGAAGAGGTACGTTGTTTTCAATCATGCAAGTTGAGTTTGTTTGGGCCGGATATGCAGGGAAAAATGAAAGATAAAGCTGAAGTGTGATTAGAAGTTGTGTTCTGGTTTTGTAGTTGATAACGATGCTTCCAATATTTTTACTCATCAGTATTGAATTGTTTTTTGTGATAATCGTGTTTTTTTATCATATACATATGTGTAGTTAGTTGCTTTTGCCTGCTTTTGTTTTATGTACGCTTGATATTTGTTACAATGAGCTTAATAGTGATAATTCATTTTGATTAAGACTGATTCAAAACTCTCACAAGTAATAAAGTTTACCAAAATAAAGCGGAGAAATGTAAAACTTAACATAGTCAATGCAGTTTCAACTGATGACAAACATTGTATCATATGTATATTCTACTCAAATTGTATAATACGTACGTGTCAACTTCATTCATTCATTCATACTCATTTAGTGACTGTAGCGTTTATCGCCATTGCCAGCATCTCTTATTAATATAATACGTGTCAACTTAACTTAAACATCTTCAAATATTTTACCGTTTTTCGTTAAAATGCAGCCATTACATTTTGATTTTTTAAGCGAAATAAGGACATGATAGCTTTGATACTGTTTAAATTAATGAAATGGATGATAATAGATTTGCGCACTGTTAGTAGCAATGGAATAGAAGAAAATATGTTGTCTTACATTTTACGTTTCTATTAAAATTGAATAGCAAGTTTTTCAGTGAAAGTTCATAATTATATTTGCCTTCTACTACGATTACTGGAAACTTATGGAAAACATACTTAGTTCAGAGATAAATTCGTTTTTAGTGAGCAACTAGACGCAACTTGATTTAGATTTGATAAAAAAGATATACAGTGAAACCTGCCTAAGACGGACCCTTGATAAAACGGAAAACTGTTTAAGGCGGAAAATTTTCATCGTCCGGAATCGTCCTCGTAAAAAAAGAACATAGCAACTGTACCTTTTTAAAACGGAACCTGTTTAACGCGAAACGGTACTAATAAATTTAGACCAAAAAGTATTGTGAACCTCCGTAAAACGGAATCGGTTTCCACCATAAATAACAGATTTTACATACTTCAAATGACCGGCAACGGTCCTTGGCTTGATTTACGATTAGAAAACAGACCATTTCTGAGGACCACCTATGAAGGAAACACTTTGTCTATTGAAAAATGTATCACACGTGTGGATTACTAGTTAAAACGACTCAATAGGAAGACGGAATACAAAGGGAATACACATAGTTGTGCACACATGTTCGATCTTTTGTCGGACGTTGATAAAGTAACGTTCATACATATATTTATATCAATAAAATAAAATAGGTATGTATGTATAAATGTGTTCCTTTTTCTGCAATATGATCTAGATACTTGCCTATTTTGTCTTAGAACTTTAGCAAATTCGTTCAAATTTTGGAATTTCACGCGTTGGTATGCTTTAGATTGGACGGTTGAATGAAACATTAGAATTTCATATTTTAATACATATGTATAATAACCTGAGTAAAACGGAAACCTGTGTATAAAGGAAAATATTTTGGTCCTAGTCGATTCCGTTTTAAACAGGTTTCACTGTAATTATTGCGAACATACTGCAAGTTTATATAAGGAAGTACATATGTAATTGTATATCTCATAAAAAGGTTTTATTTATATGTAACCTCCTGAGCATTTTATCTGAAGGCTTTTCGATTCTATTTACCTCATCTTTTAGAATGTGTATGGGTTTGATGTTGTGCAATTGGTCTACTTTTCACAAAGAAAAGACAAGATATTAACAACAATTTAATACTTCAAGTATTAGGATTTACATATCTTAAAGTAATATGTAGTATGTAGAGTTATTTGATAATAGCGAAACAAATATTTCTAGCAATATATAGGTAGAGCGAGGTATCACGTATTTTGAATAAGGTTTCCATTTACTGTAACTCAAAATCATATTTTCTGTATTTTAATGCTGCCTATGTCATTGTCGAACATTAACCAAAGTCGTGTATTTTAATTCTAATCTTTCTTCTACTCAAACAACAAATTTGCAAATTTCGATGATTACAATATAAATTACCTGAAAATATGGTCAACAGTAAAATTCTGCGAATGTTTGGTCTGTTTGCACTCAATAGATATCCCGTGTATTGCAATAGAATTAGTTTGAATTATGATTTTAAGATGACTAGAATGTGAGAATTGAACTTAACCAATATAGTCCTAAAGTTATCTACAGATTGCATAGAATACAATATAGATGCCATTTAAAGTAAATAAAGGCTTTTCCATATTGGTGGATATTGTATACGGTGCTCATAGAGATCCTGCAAGTGAGGTATGGATTTGATTGCATAAGTACTTCCATCTAAACTTTTTGATTCTGAGGACTAGATAAACTATAGAATTACGATACAAAAATTATATACACAGATTTAAATATTTTAATGAAAAGAACGTATTATGATATGTAAACACTTATGCTGCTACTTTTATTAAGCTGATGTTTAGATAAAGAAAGTAGTGTGAAACTAAAGTAATTTCGAATGATGTGCGAATATGTCTGTATTTGTCGGTATCCCTGTGTATATTATAGTGGGCACTTTGTTGACGGTGAATAGAATTGTAAATTCCTACTGTGACAATGCGTTCCAAGACAATTACATAATTCATAACAACTTGCATTATTTTCGTACTTGAAGTAGAAGAAATATGATCAAATGTTTAAGAATAATGCTTTTATCAGGACTATAGTCACTATTGTTCCCTCGTCGTCATTACTATATACATATATAACATGTATATTGTAACAGTTATTATTCTCCGCTTGTATGTGATACTAAATATTTAGAAGATTATCGTTTTCTAAGATTTTGAATGCTCCCCATTTTTTTATACAATAATTTATAGGGAAAACTCGCTCTTCTTTTCGAGTTCCTTGTTGTATTTATAGATTAGAAATCATATAGGTATTTTCCAAATGAAAGCAAATTTAGTTAAATATTCCGAATTAGTTACAATGTGCCGTTTAGCAAATAATTCGTAGTTAATATTTAGTTATTAATTTTAACAATACATTACGTGCAGAAATTTTGAATGAACTTATAATATTCTATTTGGGAAATATTCACATATTTTTTTGATTACTATTCATAGCGTAGTAGTACTGAATAGGTAGTTCCACGTTTTTATACTTGTTTGTAAGTTCCTGTTCACTTGTTCTTTTTTATTTAATAAATTCTTGCGTTCATTTTGTTTTTGTTTTCTTTTCTCACAGATTTAATCACAATTTGCCATTTTAATCCTCTAGGATCAATATCTTAAACTATACAACGTAAGCCCAACCAAAATTTCTACACACACCTACTTTACTAGTGTATTAATCTTTTTAGTAATCTTTCTTACTGTTAAATTTGTCGACGTTTAATGCATCATCACAAAATAAACACTTTCTGAAATAATCTTAAATGATTTGAGCGCAAATTCTAATTTCACTTTTTTTACCATTTACAGTGATTTTTAAACCTTTTGCACTATTCTACATTATATGAATATATATATGTATAATCTCTTATCCCGATACTTTTAAACAAAAATGTACCTATCTGTTAACAGTATGTGTAGGGTATTACGTTGCAAACTAGGTATAGGCTGCCTATTGCAGTTGAGATTAAGTCTAAAGTACATAGACTGCCATGTATAAAATTTGTTAGAGCTATTGTCAACTACTTATATTCCCTATTTTAGAATTTTCTGCAATAACATCTTGGTGGATACTTTTCCTGTCATCCTACTAAATCTACATATACCCTTCTCGCGTATTTGTTGTGTTCCTTGCTTTACGTTTTTTATGAAATGCGTAAATCATCTGCTTTTCCTTACTCAATAGAATTCTGTTCATTCAAAGTAAATGAAAAATTTGTATTTTATATACAACAAATTCAATATAATCTATAATCAATGTTAAAAAAAAA